>JABUQX010000531.1:0-49918 GCA_015478945.1 Trachelipus rathkii | reverse complement strand
TCATATTTTTTAATGATCATTTTCAAAAGATATGACTGGGAAGAATTTCGTAATTATGCGACTGTTTGGAAATGAACCATTTGGTTATCAGTCGGTTATATAATAAAAAATTACATGACAGGGAAGGAAGAATCAATGCTATTGAACTCTTATTATGTACTATAAAAAGTTTGTTGCCTTCTTAAATAAAATTTAATTATGTTAGAAATACAACTCGAAAGTTCAGTAATGAAATTCATATGAGACTAAGTCAATAATAACCTTTGATAATATCAAAAATGATATAATGAGATGAAAATTGATTTTAAGACGAAACTGGTCAGGTGGATTGTTAAAATTCGGCGTGAGTAGAACACAAGTCCTTTGACCAGGAGAATGCCCATGTAAATTCCTAATAATGTTACCATCGGAAAATGATTGAAGTAACGGATCGTTCTAGGAATACAGGAAATTATATTTCCTATATGTGGTCACAGTACCGAAAACACAAAAGATTAATAAGAAAGGATATAATGTGTTGTAACAGTTTTAGGATAATGGCCTGTAAGCACATGATATAAATTATTTTAAAACATAAATATACGAAAGAGAGAAATGCGGGCAAGGTGATTTATTAGCAAACAAGTTCGAGGAATTGCGTTAGATGCTTTTAATGAAACCAGAGTGCGTTAGAAAAGACGCGAGATTAGTCGCAGGAGTTATTGGTATGAAATCAGATTCGGAATGGGTTACATCAAAAACGGGGTAATATAGATGTCGCGAAATCGGTGCTCTGAAAAGAATTGAGAGTAATATTTATATTTATAATCCTAAGAAATGGATACTTTCTGGAATCAATGATTTAGGTTCGAAAAAGCGGGTTATTCTTCTTAAGATAGTTAAGGACTGGCTAGATCGTCAAAACGTTTACACATTGCATAAACCGATAAGACATAAATTTTCAACGAGAAGAGTGATGGTCTCTAGTGTTGATGATCAATGGCAAGCTGATTTAGTAGACATGCAAAAATATAAATCTCAGAATAAAAATATAAATTACGTATTAACGGTTATAGATGTATTCAGTAAATACGCTTGGGCTACTCCTATTAAAAAGAAAACTGGTAATGATATCGCAGAGGCATTTCAAAATATATTTAAGGAACGAATTTCTAGAAAAATATATACGGATAAAGGACTCGATTTCATAAATAAACAGACTCAAAAACTATTTTAAAAACATAGAATACATTGGTTCGGCTACAATGAGAAGAAACGAAAAGCTCAAGTAGTAGAAAATTTAAGCAGATTATAATCTAAATGTGGGAAATATTATTTACAGAAAGACAAAACAAAGAATGGATAATATTCTCCCTGATTATGTGGACGATTAGTAGTGCATGTATTCAACACAAGTATTAAATGAACTCGCTGAACAAGGATTTCTTGGAAGATAGTAAAGTGGCTGTATGAAAATTGATTTCCTTCTACAAGTCTATACTTAGGAAATCGAAGAATTTTAACCTTGGTGGATAGAGTTTAATACGATCAGCATGAATAATATAAAGATTTTGAGAAAAAGGTTACTCTTCCAAATCTTTACAGAAGAAATATTTATTATATCTGAAGTATTGAAAACAAATCCTATATCTTATAAAATAAGAGACACATGAGTGATGAAGAGATTATTGGAAGTTTTTATGAACAAGAAATGTTGAAATATGAAAGTGAATTATACGAGGTTGAAAAAATATTAAAAAGAAATAAAGAGAAAATATTAGTTAAATGGAAAGGATACAATACATCTTGGATAAATGAAAAAGACTTAACCAGAACACAAAGGTCTGCTTTTGAATAAAACCATAAAAAACAGAAACAGGAAACTGCTGAACATCAAACAGAGAACAGTTAAACGGCTTTATGAAACAGATTTCCTATGTAAAACGGAACGCGAAACGGTTTGATGTTTGATGGTTTAGTACTGTTAGTATGTTTGATGTTTACTGTATTGAGTTTGATGTTTTTTTTCTCTTTAATAAATGGCATATATTAATATTAAAGAAAAAAATCTGATTTAGTTCAAAATAGACAGTGACTTCAGAAAAGATTTTTAAAATTACGTAAATACGAGTGAAATAGGCCGCCTAAAAAGAAAATATTAACTACTCAACCATTTTAAATTGAACGTTTCCGGCTTAACTGTGTATCAAAAAGAAAATACTTTCAAAACTCAACCAACACTACAGCTTCTTTACTTCAACGTCAAGTTCCTTTAGCTTAGTTGAAGAGTGTTATCAGCATCATTCTGCTTCCTAAATATAATTATTTACAAAGTTAGGCAAAAAATTACTGAGGAAAAATTGAATATGCAAGTAATTTATTATCCTAATAAATATGACAACGCATTCGGTATTAAAATACTGAAGGAAGTGTTGATTTTAAATTAGGTAACGCAACAGTTAAATTGATGGTAATATATTTAATTATGAATAAAACCCAATACCATCGGTACTGAAGGCATGGAAATCTTCTAACCTTAAAAAAATCCTGGAGAGTTCCGTAAGATGACTTATAATTAATTAATAAGAAAATTAATTGATTGAGACAAAAATGTTTAGCTTCGAGAAGTATCTGCTAAAATCGACTAAAGGGTGTTAATATATAAATGTTTATATAAACCAATATATGATGAATATAAATTGCTTGATGAATCTACTAATTCAAATTACGATCAGAAGTAGAAACACCAAGAAAGAAGCAATGTGGAGTATACTCCTAGAAAGAACTAGTGTGGAGACGTTACCTGAAATATCAGGTACGTGGAATTTAATTTTTTACTTCAGATCCTATATGTATGCTTGGTTTAATAATACATAGAATATTAATTTTTCAGAAATCAATCGGGGTAAATAACTTAAATGTATTTAATGAGTTACAAGCTTATAATGATGAACTGTTAAGATTAGGTATATTTGAAACAGATATAATAAAATCTTTAAATAACTTTTTTCTCTAATAATAAATGAGCATTGTGTTATCTAGTATTATTGTTTATACTAATTTTTTTACCCTTCTTTTAAAATATTAGAAAAGGGTAAAACACATGAAATATCGTTCTGAGAGTAAGGGGGAATTATTAAATTCAAAGTTTTGTTGAAACGTTGAGAACAGTTTGAAAGTAATTATTTTAGTAAATTTTTGAAATATTATTTCAACAGGAGCTATGAATATCAAAAGCGATTAATAATTTACATTCAAGAACATCTTGTTAAAAATAAGCATTCAGAGGCATTCAGTATTGAAGCAAACCACATAACTATGAAATGTATTATTCATGTTAGGAAGGCTAATTTTATTATATATTTCGATGAAAAGTCATTTAAAAATCTTTTAGGATTTAGTAGGGATGCTATTGAAGGCAATGGAAAACATGAAAGTGAAAACATTGTTAGACTAGTGAGTCTAATTTTCTATTTAGTTTAATTGTGATATTGGTTTGGTGTAAGGTCTTAAATGGACATCAAAAACCAATTTTGTATAGTTTCCTTTCCCGTATGTTCCTCTCGGCTATAAAATAAAATGAGGGACCCTATAATAGTATTATATTACGGATAACAAGTGTCCAACGTTAATTTAATTCATATTATTGGCTTACTGATCAATATCATTAACCTGTTAATATCTTCGAGGAGAGAATAACTTAATTCGATTATCATTTAATCAACAAAACTTTTCTCTATATATATAATGAGTATATATTTTAAATTTTTATATGTCATCAGAAATAGATGATTCAATTAAAAGATTTGAATATTGAGAATATGAACTTTATACAGGAGTTGATTTAAATCACCTAGTGATATAAGATAATCAGTTCAAATTCAAGATGAGTTTTTACTACCTTCTAGAAGTTATATTTACATTGAAGGATCATTAAAAAAAAATACATGAATATTTGAAAAAGATCAACGTGGAACTGGAACTGGAGAGGAAAAGAATTATATATAAATTTAATAAATAACGGAATCATGACTTATTTTTCAAGAGTTTGAATATCAACTTGAGAAAATAATAAGCATTTGAAATAGGTCTGATTTCAGACGAAAGCTATTGAAAGGACTTGTTTTTTAAAATATCCTCTCAATTATTTAGAAAGGTTTGAATTTTATGTGGTCACCTTGATAAATGTGATAAAGTATGTCCAAAATTAAATACTTCTGGATATTTGAAGAGACATAATTACATTTTTAAAAACTCATCGGGAAATTTCAGTGTAGCTATTCTTTTAAGTTATATTTTTGGATTTTGCAAAAATTGTGATAAAGTAATTTCTGCAATGAAACATCAGCTTACATTAAAAAGAAAAGAAAATGACAATGATGCTATATTAAAATCGTCAGATAAAAACGATGATGGTACTTATAAAGTTCCTGATGGTAAAATTATTTTATCGAGAATAGTATGGAGAATCCCACACGTAACACTTACAGATGAATATTCAATAAAACTGTATAAAGATATTCAAAATATAGTTACTTTAAATATTAATTTTTTGAATAGACAGTGTGAATCTATAGAAGTAAATCGAGGACAACAACAATTCGATTGGAGGTTAAATGTTACAGCCGGATCTGAGAAACCTCGATATATAATTTTAGCTTTTCAAGAAACAAATGATGATAATCAAATTATGAATAGAGCTATATTTAATCATTGTAATATAACTAACGCTTTTGTTCAGTTAAATAGCGAAAGATATCCAGAAATGGATCTTCGACTTGATTTTAATGAGAAATTATTATACAACCACTTATAAAATGCTATCAGATTATTCTAATATCTATACTAATAAGAAAATTGTTTCTATTAGTTTAATAGAATATCAAAATTTGCATCCATTGCTAGTATTTAAAGTAAGTAGACAATCTGAAAAAATAAAAATTTCAGTTACAGATTTTAAAATAAGAGCAACTTAAAAGAAAAAAAAATCAAAACCTACAAAGGCTTATGCATTAGTATTATCAGATCGACTTGTGAAACTACAATCTGATGGAAATAAAACTGAATTCGCTTTTTAATTTTTTCTCTTAAATAAATGAGTATTATTGTATCCATTGTAGAAAAATAACAAATACTGAAAATGTTTAAAAGGTTATGACAATAAAAGTAGCTAATGCTTAGAGGTACAGTGCTCAAGAGTGTTGGAAGAGTAAAAACTCAAATTTAGCTTCTAATGAAAATTTAAAAATAAAATGAAATACATACATACATACTTATCAAATATTAAAAATAGATATGTGGTAAACGTTGCCGCATACCAATTTTTCAAAAAATATTATAATATGGTAAACGTTGCCGCATACCAATTTTTCAAAAAAATATTATAATATGGTAAACGTTGTCGCATACCAATTTTTCAAAAAATATTATATATGGTAAACGTTGCCGCATACCAAATTTTCATACAACGATATGAAAGTATATCTTACACCGAATCAGTTAAAGAAATTAAGCAACGCAGTAAATAAAAAAATATTCTATATCATTTAGAATCAATCCAAAGGATAAGGGAAACATATCTCTTCTCCTAACTCTAACTCAAAAGGCTAAATTTTTAAAAGGTATACCATTTAATTTAAAATTAAGCATATCACAAGTAACAGCCTTGGCAAAACATGGAGGATTTATAATAACGCTTCCAATGTTATTAGGGGCTGCAAGTGCAATCGGTTCTCTTGCTGGTGGAGCTAAAATAAAGGCCACAAAAGCAATTAGAAGAGACTAGAAGGCATAACTTTCAAATGGAAAAAAGAAAACAAATGGAAAAGGTTTTTTTTAAAAACGCATACCCTCTTTCTGAATTATATTTAGTTTATAATATATACCATACAAAAGTTGAATATTCCGATGAAAGCGTTGAGTCAATATGATCTTATGAAATATGTTAATCAACTTAAAATTCCAAACTTTGAAGGAATTTATATGAGATGCTCTTCCAAAAAATCTAATAAAAAGGAATGTGGAATCTTAAATTTGGATTCAATTAAAGGGTTCAGGAACTCATTGGACATGTTGGTTTAAGAATTGTATTGTAAAAACGTATGTTATTATGTTCATTCGGTGTTCAACCTCCGATTGAATTTGAAAATTATATACAATGCGATATTGTCTATTCAACGTAACAATAAAAAACTGAAATGAAGTTATTGCGGTCAATATTTAGAAATTTATTTACAGATAAAAGTTGAAATTAAATTTTCACTCAATTCTACAAGAATCTTTTTCTTGCTAAAAATAAATGAGTGTTAACACTTTGGTGTGAAGGACCTCTAACCAAGAAGTGGACCACCCAGGAACCGAGAGCGAAAGACTCGAGGACCTCGAGGTCCTCACAGGACTGTCAGGAATTGGATTTAAATAATTTGAAGGATGGAAGGTAAATTTTGATATTGAAAATAAAAGGCTGGCAAAATTGCGGCTAATCCTCGAAGAAAGAAAACGATGCTCACACACAAACTTATTATAACAGATAATGTAGTATATTGATCAAGAAATAAGGTTGATAATAACTTGTTGACACAAAATTGACGTATGAATAAGTCAGTGTATGAAAATACAATCTGAAGGTGATAATATAAAAATTTGTTTGAAGACTATGGTTTCAACTCTTTGATATGCATAATAACGTTCTCTTGTTAAAAGATGGTTTTGAAAACGTCTTAAAAACGATTAATAAAACAGATTTCAACTCTTAGTGAAAAAATATAAATAATTTTAAAAGAAACATGTTGCACGAAAAAAATAATTTTTCAAAAACAAATTTCAAAAATTAGAATCAGGAAAGTTTCCGTTCGTATTAGGAATGAAAGGACCATCTTCGAAGAAAACTGGTTATGTTATGCCGTATAAAGGATTTATAGATACAATTACATTAGCATCTCTAGATGAAGATCGATATATTTTAGTGAAGTTATTTATCAATGGAGATGAATTTAAAGATTTAGATATATATAAAAATAGTGATACAGATTTTAGAATTAATAGAATAAAAAGCATTCATCTTAACGAAGGAGATATCATAAATTTTCAAGCTGCAAGTGATACAACCAATGAAAAATCTATGCATACTATTCAAATGTTTCTAAAATACGATTTAGGAAATCCGAATGACCTTTTCGAAAAAGATATATTAGGAGATGAATCTATTGAGAATAAGAAAATTACATTAAATGATATATTTGAAAAGATAGAAAAATATAGAGGGGTGCCTATGGGGGAGATGGAGAAAGAAACATGGAGAAGGGAAAGAGAATATTGGCTAATGAAAAATGGAGATGAGGAGATGATTAATAAAATTATGATGGATATGATGTTGAAGAATATTGAAGAATGAATATAAACTATAAAATAAAATAATAAAAGATATGTAAGGGGAACCCGTAACGGGCCTTCACCTCTTTATATTTAACATAATTTTAACATAATTTTATCGTAATTTGTAGAGGTTGGGGAACGCTACGTTCCCCAACCCTCTATATTTAACATAATTTTATCGTAATTTTATCGTAATTTATAGAGGTGGGGAACGCAGCGTTCCCCACCTCACTATTAAAAATATATTTATAAATAAAAATAAAATAAAAAACAGAAAACTTTTTTTTCCCTATAATAAATGAGTGTTAAAAAAATTCAGAACTATTCAACTGGTTACGTGAACACTACAAAACTATCTGATTTAAATAAAGATGTGATTTATAACATTATTGAACTTAGAAAAATTAATACAAAATGATGGTCTCGCAATGTTTTGCGCAATTCAACGTGTGGGAGAGGATGAAGTAACTAATGTATTTCTTCCAAGAAGATATGTGAATGTATTGAATGATGAGGAAATTAAATTTTTCAATGAAGGTAATTGTCAAATGCAATATATTGGTGGTGATTATCATCAAATTAATTTTTCATAAACTTTTTTTCTCTATAATAAATGAAGAACTTTCAAAATCTCTCAAAAATTAATGGAATAAATACTAAAAAAATAAAAAAATTCATAGATCAAAAAATCTTTACTAGTAAAGATATTAAAGAATTTAAAGTCATTTTAGATAGATTAGTTGGGTACATAAACTTGTTAAACATTTTAGATAACAAAAACGCTCCTGTACAAATAAGGATTTTAAATTCCTGAGGAGAAGAAGAAGACAAAAAATTTACGTTAAAAGAATTTGAAAGAAGCCTTAAAAATATAAAAAATATATGAAAAAATTATTGAAGCTGATTACGATTCAGACTAATTTAAATAAAAGGAAAATTATTATATTTAAAATTTTTAAATATAATCTTAATTAATATACATGTTACTTGATCCACTCCCATTTGTTAATCTCACATATTTCTTCATATTTTATTGCTATTCCATTAATGTAATTTCTCTTTTATTAGAAACTTTCTAAAAATCAGATATATTACATTTGACACCAATAATTGTAGCAATTTAAACAATTTATAATGAACATTTAAGAGAATTTTTTCTTCTGAACATTTACTCAAATTATACAAGGGTCATCAATTGAGATTTAAGTATTTTTATCATGATTAATTCTTATCTTTTCATTCTTTTTATAATATTTATCAATATACTTTCTCTAAATATATTCTTGATGAATATTTCAATGGTTTACTTATAATTTATTTTTTGTGAATGAGAAACTTCATAATAATTTTGTGAATGAGAAACTTCATAATAATTTTTCAAAAAATTACATGATTTACAATTTTCATCACTTTCACGTTTGTGGAATGAACATACTATTTCCATATTTATTTAAGAAATTTTTATTATAAGTCAATTTCGAATTTTCAGCGTGATTGGAGGGTGGCCCGGTAACCCCTTCGAGCGAAATGAGGAGGTAGGCCTCGTAACAAAGTTAAAAAGGTATATATCACATCTTTGTTGACCAAAACATCTTTCCAACTTCACTTCCGCAAACAAACCTTTACAAGTAGTATGTAAAACGGGGAGCGAAGCGTCTACCAGCATATTTGCGACCGAAGGGAGCAAGTGTGCTGGTAGCCCCTTCGAGTGAAATGAGGGGGTAGGCCTCGTAACAAAATTAAAAAAATAAATATAGTATAATTAAAAACTTCTTTCATGAGATGAATCCGGCGTTGCCTTTAGGCAACGCAGGATTTCTTTTTATATTATATTATAAAAAAAATTAAAAAACTTCTTTCATGAGATGAATCCGGCGTTGCCTAAAGGACCCGCCGGATTTCTTTTTATATTATATTATAAAAAAATTTAAAAAACTTCTTTCAATTCCACTCTCGTAAAACAAACCTTTAACAAAGTAAGTATGTAAAACGGGGAGAAAGCGCTTACCGCATTTTTGCGACCGCATCATGTGCAGGTGTGCTGGTAGCCCCGTTTTACATACTACTTAATATTTTAGTATATATATATAATTAGTTGCGAACCCTTTTGGCATAAAGCAACCTATAATTTAAATGAAATTTTTTTATTACTAACAGAAAAATAATTGAAGTTAAAACAATGTTAAAATGTTTCTATATTCCATGAGTTAATGGTATTATTTAAAACAAATTGCAAAAGTCTTTCGCTTCATATCAAGAAGCCTCATTCGGCTGCCTCTATGTTTAAAACACCAACTCTGGAATATGACTGAACAAAAATATTTCGAAGAATCTGGTGCTGAATTTTTATTTTTCATGAGCAATGACATGGGTAGTTAAGTGGTTGAAAATTAATTGAAACCTATTGCATACACAATTTCAATAATTTCAATAATATGCAAGGTGAACATAAATTAGCTTGTTTGCAAATAGTCTTTTAAAATTTCATTCTCCAACCATCAAAAAAATTGAACAACTATATTATGAAAGACATCCTCAAAATATAACCCCCTCATCTTAATCTTCTTTCTCTCCCCCCCCCCCCCCCCTCCCCTATATCCTTACAATAAGTAATTGCTATATCGTACCCCAATTCAGAACAAGTTCATAATTTTTCCTAAGTTATTTTCCGAATACACATAATATAAAATTCAACGGACAAATATTTCAAAAGACCGACTTAAACTACCCATGTCATTGCTCATGGAAAAATAAAAATTCAGGCCACCAAGATTCTTCGAAATAATTTTGTTCAGTCATATTCCAGAGTTGGTGGTTTAAACTTAAAGCCGAATGAGGCTTCTTGATAATTGAAAATGGCAGACTGAAGCAATTTGGTTTTTTAAATAATTACTTAACTCATGGAATATAGAACATTTTACATTGTTTTAACTTAATTGATGTTTCCAAGTGTATTAATAAATTCATTTTAAATTATAGTTTTGCTTTTTGCCAAAGGGTTGGAAAATATTAGCAACTAATAAATACAAACTACGTCAAGAGTAGAATATCTTTAATAATTTACATTATATATATTTTTATATATTAGATGTATATCTATATGATAATAGATAGATATATATATATATATATATATATTATATATATATAATATATATATATATATATATATATATATTTACAGTTTTACTTCCATTCACGGGCGAAGCCCTATTCAAGGAGGTGGTGTTTGCACGCCTCAGAAGTTCACACTTAACGCCGCATATGAGCACAATGAGCAAAGACGCAGGCTTTTAAAGTGAGGGAGAGATTAAATTCACAGGAAACACAGAAGATGGAGAGAATTCCACAGAAACCGAGGTGGCAGGAGAAGGAAGCACCGCAGCGATTAGCCTGGAGTTACAATATCCACACAAAACTCATGTGCACGACACAGCAACCCCTAGTGTTACGAAGGGCGTGTAAATGTAGGTGGAACTGGAGGTGGACAAGTTCCCCGAACACCTGCCGCTGCGGTACCTATAGAAAAGGGAAAAAAGCACCAACATGCGCCGCAAAAAGAGGTCAGAAGAAGTGGAAAAAGTACGGAACACGTTATAAGTCTTTTGGTTTTTTTGACTAAACACCGCTGCCAAAGGCGGGTGAAACCAGAAGCCCCCCCCCCAGATATGAGAGCAGTTACTCCATACAAAGCGGACGGGGCCCTTGCATAGCTGGAGTAGCTGAGAAGAGGAAAAAAAAGTTTCGCAGTCTAAACAGAAACTCCAGTTTTTTTGAGGCCGCCCTAGCAACCGTTGTGATGTGAGGTTTCCAAGACATTTTTTTGTTTATGTTAAGACCAAGGATGTTTATATTGTCACAGGAGGAAGGACGAGAGAAAACCATCGAAAGAGTATAGGTAAGTTGGAAGGTGTAATTAGAAGAGGGAGATTTGTAGAAGTTGAGGTTTTAAAGAATTAATTTCAAAAGGTTAGAGACCCCACCCGGAAATTCTATCCAGATCAGCGAGAATAGAATCGGAAAGATTAAGACGAGAGGCAATTCTAGAAGTAAAAGAAGGAGCAGAATTTTAAATGAGTTGAAGAATGAAGGGTCGAGTCATCGGCATACGAGTGGATAGAGTTAGATGTGCAGGTGAGAAGATCATTAATGAAATGTAAGAATAAAGTGGGAGATAAGACAGAACCCTGAGGAACACCACAATTAACAGAAAAAGAAGAAGAATTCGCCCCGTCAACAAACGCCGATATTGAGCGATTTGAGAGAAAACTAGACATAAGTGAAGATGAAATTCAAACTTATGAAGCCCTTCCTTACTCATAAACAGTATTAACTTTAATATAAACCTACGAAAAAAAAAAACTTAAAACTAGTACTTATCTTTCACATCATTTTTCGAATTAATTATCTATATATCTTTCATTCCTCTTCCCCCATCACAGTTTTTGTCTATAGTGGCTTCTGGGTTTGGGTCCCGCTACTACTTATTTATACCCTAAAACTGTTCATGTATATTACAAATTCCCAGTGAATGTTTGAGCACCCTACCTCCAGTTATGGGGAAGCAAGGGACAGGTGTTAGATGGATGGATATATTATAACAGGATAGGTATAGTAATATTACTATATATTATTAAATGTATATAGTATTATATATATATATATTAATATATATAGATATATATATATTATATATACTATTATATATATATATAGAGAAGAGAGAGAAGAGAGAGAGAGAGAGAGAGAGAGAGAGAGAGAGAGAGAGAGAAATATTCCAAACAACATTTACATCAAAGTTAAAGAAATGAAAATTATTTTTCTTGGAATTATCGAAATGGAATCAATTTATTCTGACAATAAAGTAATTTCAAATTTTGAGTGGAACCAGGAAGAAATTTTTAGGAATAAATATTTTTATTTTTATTTTCATTTTCATCTTTATTTTATTATTATTATTTTTCACTTCACCTTGTACTAATGTGACAGATTCCAATAATTGAGAGAATGAAGAAAATTAAGAAAATGAGTTAGAAAGAGCTTATTTATACCTAAATAAGGGACTATAATATTAAATAACAATTTAATAATATAATTAGTAAATAACTAATGAATAGATAGATGAAAATTATTATTTAATGCCGGATATTAATAATAACCATCGATAAACCACTGATAAAGAAGGACTATTAAGATATGAATTCATGTTTAAAATATCACAGTAAATTGTTTCAATTACTGAAACTACTTTCTTATAAGTAATAAGTCTTTTCGTCTTTGCATATTTTTTTTTGTAAAGTTTTTTTATTTGTCCCAACGATTTCTTGTCACATTTATGGAGTGTAGGGAAGAACCTCAAATGAGAGCAGATGAGCTTTCTAGCGAGAAAAAGATTAAATTGAAATGGAAAAATAGATGTAGACAAGCAGTTCCACTTCAATAGTGGTGATATTCCAAGTACTCCCAAAAATACTCTCGCAAAATTGAAGTTATTATAGCCCGATAAGAAATTAGTATATCCAAGGCTATAAATTATGGTTTTTAATATGCAACCTCCAAATTTTAAATTTTATTGATTACATATCCCATAACTATAGAGTGGGGCAATAAACAAAACAGTGTTGCTATTATAGCATTCATGAGTGTGGCATAGAAAAGAGTACCATTTTCAAGATACTTCAGCCGATAGATATTAGACGCATGTTTGTGTATTCTGCCATAAAGTTATAAGAATATTAGTGATCTGAAATATCGCCAAAAATTTGGTAGGCCACTTTCTGTTCGGAACCTCAGATTCTTAAAGCTGTAAGGAAATGATTCAATATTTTTCTCGGGTGTATTCTAATTTTACGCCCCATCTAAAAATGGACATAAAATTCGGAATTTTCAGCTGATTTTGACTATATAAACAATAAATGTATCTTTTTTTGCCCCTCTAAAACGTTGGTTTTCCCGGTGGTATTTTCTTGTGCTGTAGTCATTGCTTTCAAGAATTTTTTCAATTTTTTCAAATCCCATGTTTTTGACTATTTTCTTATCAACTTCCAGAATTTTTTTGCGAAATGACTTCAAACTTGAAATATGCATAGATTGGGTCCATTACCTACAAATAATTAGGGAGAACATTTTCAAATTTTTTAGTTTTTGTGCTCAGGTGTCCATTTCAAAAAAAAAAAAATTTTGAATTTCAAAAGGAATACAATTGAAACAAATATTTTTTTTTTTCTATCAATCCGATCAACATCAAAATTTTCAGGGCTTGTATTATCAGCAAGAAGCATCTTTTTACTTAGATATATTTTTTGTATACTCATAGAAATTTTTTTAAAAATTAAAAAAAAAAATTTTTGTGGAAAATTTGTTCCAAAACAAATAAAAATTTATTGCATATACAAAGAAATTTCTAAGTAAAAAGATGCATCTTGCCGACTATACAAGTCCTGAAAATTTGATGTTGAATCGGATGAGTAGAAAAAATATAAATGTAAATTTTTCAACTTTTCAAATTCAAAAAAATTTGGTTGGAAATTGGACAACGCTGAGCACAAAATAAAAAAATCGAAATGTATCTCCCTTATTAATTGTAGTAATGTACCCATCTAATGCATATTTCCAAGTTTAAGTCATTTCGAAAAAAAAAATCTGAAATTTGATATGAAAATAGTCAAAAACATTTATTTTGAAAAATTGAAAAATTCTGAAAGAATGACTGCAGTCACAGAAAAACAGGAAAACAACGTTTTAGAGGGCAAAATAAAGATACATTTTGGTGTTTATATATTCAAAATCGGCTGAAAATTCCGAATTTTATGCCCATGTTTTAGAGGGGGCGTACACACTTAGGGGCTTAACGTAGTTTGTATTAAAGAGGAATCCACCTTTATTTAAATGAATGAGTCAAATGGGAGAATTTTATCTCCATCAAGCGGATTTCGAACATTGGACACGACGCGTCGCAGTGTTAACAATACCAGATGCTCTAACCACTAGGACATCCACGTTCCCAAAAAAAGAACGCTTCAAGCGTAGGTTTTGCAAAATTGAAATTGTTATAGCCCGATAAGAAATTAGTATATCCAAGGCTATAAATTATGGTTTTTAATATGCAACCTCTGCACTTTAAATTTTTATTGATTACATATCACATAACTATGGAGTGTGGCAATAAACAAAACAGTGTTTCTATTATAGCGTTCATGAGTGGGGCATAGAAGAGAGTACTATTTTCAAGATACTTCAGCAGACAGGTATTAGCCGCATGTTTGTGTATTCTGCCATAAAGTTATACGAGAATATTAGTGATCTGAAAGATCGCCAAAAACTGGGTAGGCTAGTTTCTGTTTGGACACCTCAGATACTCAAAGCTGTAAAGGCACGATTTTAGTGAAATCCTTTTCGTAAGCAAAACATCATGTCAAGTCAAATGCCTATACCTAAGATTTCATCGTCAAAAAGGACCTATTTTATGGGCATACAAAGGACTCACCGGACATTTTCTTACAGATCCACTAAATTGAAGTAGAAGAGAAAAGTCTACATGCCTGTTACCTGAGTACGCTCATAATCGTTACCGAAAAATTCTTTTTACGACGTAAAAAAACTTTACCGTGGAAGAATGATTTAATAAACAAATCGGTAAGGGTCGCGGTATGTCATCTAAGGAATAACAGAACTCGTACCACGTGTCCAAAGAAGTTATCATCTGGTTTTGTGGGGAGTGAGTTTCGATGTAGTTACTGAGGTCACAGATATCCATTTTTTTAAAAAAAGATCTTAAAACCTCGGCAGCCGTGTATCAGCAAACCGTTCGTGCAGATGCAGTAAAACTACTACGTCAGACCCTGTTCCAAAGTGAAAGATAGAATTTTCAACAAAATTCAGCACCGGAACATATAGCAAGGTCTGCTCAAGCTTAGCTCAGGAACAATGCTTTCCATTTTCTGGAGGTTGATAAATAATTTGCCCCTCTGGCAACCCCGATCTTAATCCTTTGAATTACAAATTGTGGGCAATTTTAGAGCGTATGGTCTGCTCAAAACAACACTCAAGTTTTGTTTTTTTAAAGCAAGCACAAATGGGTGCAGTGAAGACTCTCTGATAGATGTCGCGCGTACTGCAATAAACGACTGGCCCAAATAGACTTATGGCTTGTTGTGTTTTTTGTATTATTAAAGATTGTAGATTATATCGTATATATTTAATATTGAAAAGCTTATTTGGTTTTATTTGACCCTACTATGATACCGAAAAAAAGTCAAGGTCACGGGTGAGTGGAAGAGAAGGACACGTAGACTAAATTTTTTCTGGAAGACATAGCATCTAAGACTCCAGTGACAAAACGAGAATATAAATCCACATACAGTTGTATGGGACCTTCATTCAGCTGTCACAACTTTGAAATAAAACACGAATGAAATTTGAGCAAGAATTTCAATCTTTCTTAAATTCCTCTTGTAAATATAAAGTTCGAGATAATTTGCTGCTAAGCTTGTATCTTTTACAAGAGTCTAGACATAGAAATCTAAGGAAATAAGAGAGTTGAATTATGGTGGTATAAATTTGGAGATGTATAGATGTTGCTTCTTTTTAAAATAAATTTCACAAAAGTGATAGACTGTTTCTGA
This sequence comes from Trachelipus rathkii, assembly GCA_015478945.1. Taxonomy (NCBI): domain Eukaryota; kingdom Metazoa; phylum Arthropoda; class Malacostraca; order Isopoda; family Trachelipodidae; genus Trachelipus; species Trachelipus rathkii. The sequence continues at coordinate 33,941 of JABUQX010000531.1, read as the reverse complement.
GATACCCTGTTTAGTTAATCAGGAAAAGGTTTCCGAAACTGAAGTCGAGGAACAACCCTAGAAGCTAAAATAAGAGCATATTAATATGGACAGGTTGCAATTTTTTCACGAAAAGCTGCAATTCGCTATAATTTGTTTAAAATTCTTTCGATTGTAATGAAATTTTCAGGATATTTATAAATCAACGAGATAAACAAGTTTCATTTACGGCAATTTTCTGTATACCCAAGCGTTTGACCATACCCACTCATACCCATTTTCAAAAAAAACTACTATACCCTTTTTTGAAATGACTTGAAATTTTAACTGTACAATAGTATATCTCTTTATATTTAAACGTTAGAATGAAATTTTTATATGTTGTTCCAAAAAAATTTTAGATATCCAATTATGAAGGTATTTTCCCTCCGATTTTTTTTAAATTTTACACACACTCCAAATCGCTTTAATTTGTTTAATATTATTCGATTCTTATAAAATTTTCAGGGTATATATATTTCAACAAGTTTGATCTAGGGTAACTTTCTGTATACCAAACCGTTTGACCCATACCCACTCATACCCATTTTCAAAAATAACTCTTATACCCTTGGTCGAAATGACTTGAAATTTTAACTGTATAATGGTAGATCTATTTAACAATAAAGGTTGCGATGAAATTTTTAAATCTTCTTCCAAAAATTTTTTATATACCCATTTATAATAATTATATATATAATATAATATATAAATATATAATATTATTATATATATAGTAGTATACTAATATATATATATATATATATTATGATATATATGATTATATATTATATATTATATATATACTAGATATATATAATATTACTTCGTCAAAAATAACCCACCACTAGGGTAAATGTCACTCGCAGGGACGGGAAGGGCCCCGAACCCCATGAAACCCCACACCAAACACAGGTGACAGCATCAGTGTAACTATGTAACCCCATTTGCAGAGATTCGTGCAAGTGATTGTAGCCGTCAACCGTGATAAATTGGGAAAGCATAAACACTAACTAGGACGTTGGGAGAGGTGGGGGTTAGGTTATGTCCGGGGGTATAATCGAGTGAGGGATCATTCACGTTACGAAGCGACACCGATAAACATGGAGAGGATAGCGAGCCAACTGTCAAGAGATCGGTTGCTTGCAAGTAACAATACTCACGGCAGAGGACCACGGGAGTACCAGGCACTTGGTCTACTGTTCGTGTAGCGCACAACAACGATGACGGGTGGTTCCAACGGTACCAGGAAACCTTGACATATGATCGCCGGCCCACTCCAGAGGACAAGGTATAGGCTCAGGGCCACGCACCCGTGGTAAGAACACGATTATTACTCATGCATTGCATTACAGAAGAGCGGCCCACCAACGGCACGGCATCTGAGATCGGCTGGCGGGAGGTACACGGCGCACCGGATGAGCGACAATACAGTGCGTCCGATTGCCTTGCGGAACATCAAATTACCGGCCCCGGAGGCGCGCCGTAGGGTTCCACCCACACCGGCACATCGAAGGGGGAGACTGTCATTTGCCCGAGAACACATACATGGACGGTCGACGATTGACGGTCGACGATGGGGCAAAGGTGCTCTTTACGGATTTGCTGAATCGCTCCGCGTGTCTCTGTACCCATACCCGTCACGGACAGGCTCCGGTGTTAGGAGTTATACCGGACGATCGACGGAAAGTTTCGCCAATGCACCTTATGCCGCATCGGTTCTTAATTCGGTATCTACGACGTACCTGGTGCTGCCGTTTAAGTGGGTCCGTTTATGGTTTGGGGAAGCACCTCATTATATCGGAGCTACGGAGATTGCACGATCTTCGATGAAGCACTCTTAGAGCCCGTATGGTATATATCACAGACATCCTCGAACCAAATGTCGTGCCTATGCCCTTACATCGGTGACTCTTCATCCTAAGCATGACAATGTAAGACCACACAAGGCCCAATTTGAACACTACCTTAGAACGTTTCAAATACGGCGTTGGAGTGGCCAGCATTATAGTCCGGACCTCAACCAATCGAACATTGTGGGATATCCTGAAAAGCGGACTCCGACAAGCTTGCAACCCCCCATGACCCTCCTGAGCTGCGACAGACCACTGCACAACGCCATGGTGATCAAATCACTGTCTGGCATCTCACCCACTAATCAGAGAGCATGCCCAGGATGGTGTCAGGAGTCATCCGTGCCAAGAGATGGTCATACACGTATTGAGGACAGTACCCAACACCCCCGCTGCCGTCGGGTGCCACGTTACCAACATTGTTGTTTGCTGCGCTGGAACCTTCGAACCCTACTTGCGAAACCATATATATATATTATATTATATATATATATATATATATATATATATATATATATATATATATATATATATATATATTATATAATATATATATATATATATATATATAATTGTCGAGCGGCTGATCGAATGACAGGTCGAAATAGATGTGGGGGTGGGCGCAGTGCGGGGGTTTTCTATTGACTTTGCTAAAGTTCGCGGCCTGCGTTGCTAATCACGAATTCTGTGGAATATCACCTCTCTAACTCTCAACCTAAAATTTTATTATTGTCTGAAGACCCAGCTGGCCAGGGATTCTTTTCAAATAAACTTAATATCTCTAACTTATTAACTTTTTTCTATAATTTCCGTCTAAATGGTGGTGTCTGTTCCTATATAAACATAACACTCCTGTAACACGTCTCGAGTAACTGAATCCTCCTAATTTCGATGTTCTGTGACTAAAAAATATTCGTTTTTCTTCCCACTAACTACATATCTGTGTTTCTGCATACTTGCCCCCCTAATGAACGATTTTCAAATTTTATTTTTACCATATCTTTACTACTTCTCATGAGACTGTTACTTCTTCCCCATCCAAATGCCTGAGATCCTCTATTTGGGGATTTCGATGTACCAACACTGAGTGGTTGGGCTCCTTCACACTATGCAGGCGGGGAGGAGGCCAAAACATTCAGTATTCTCAACGATCGGAAAGTTAATTAAGACCACACATATTCCCAAGATCGCCTTAACCAATTCTGTGAATACGCTTGACCTTATGTTTCACACAACTCCTTCTCGCTTTAAATACACCATTTCCCTCCTATAGATAACTTTGACCACAATATTATAGCTTCTAATTATAATACTTTCTCTTCAGCAGTTCCACCCTTGTACTAAACGTAATTTCTTTGGCACTTTGATCGGGCTAATTGGGGGAATTGCGTGGTTTTTTGGCTAACTACTTGGAATGAATCCTGCTTGACCCTGGGGATGCTTCGGTCACCGCCGAAAAGGTGGGGGCCATAATTCACCGATGGGATGAGCAGGGTTCATTTCCATCTTCAACTAAAATCTTTTTCTCCCAAAATCCATTGGTTCGATGGAGCTTGTTCTCGCACCATTAAGGAGAGAACATGCGTATCGGGCATGGAAAAACTCTCATTCTCCTATACTCTTACTAATTTTCATTCAGCTAGGTATTGTCGCAGGGATTTTATTCGACAGGCAAGCATATTTTCAATAAAAAAAAAAGCGTGGACATGCTTGGCTCTTCTACCGATTAAAAAATTTCTGGGCCCCTTGCAAAAAACATCTCTTAACAACTTTTGTAAATCTCCTTTTCCTCCCCTTTATTCGCTCTAACGGTTCTGTTGCTAACTCTCCTTCTGAAAAGGCATCTCTTCGGCCTCCTTTTCATCTAATTCTACCCTGGACGATTTCTGACGATCCCTCCTCTTACTCCTTCTTCCTCTGTCAGTTTCCCATGTCTTTACCTTGATTATACATGATCTTGTGCATGGGATCCTGAGATCTATGACCGTCAGGAAGGCTAGTGCCCGGATGGCCATTCCTCCCCGTGTTTTTGAGGGAGTGTGCTTTCTAGCTGGCGCCCGTCCTCGTTCAACTCTACTCTCTATGTCTAATACTTAATACTTTTTCCTGCAGTGCTGGAAGCGCGCACATTTCCAACCGATCCCGAAAAAAGGTAGCCGCTCTGATCCTTTCTAACTATCGCCCTATAGCTCTCACTTGTTTCTATCTAAAATCGGTGTGTGAAAACTCTTCTTAAACTCTTCATTCCTGGATTCATCTGGGGAGTCTCATTCCCTTTCCTTTCAGATCATTCATATGGCTTTCTTCGCTCTGAGGTCAACTGGTAACATACTTTCCTATCTAAACTGATTTATGGGTCTTCTGCCCTTTTAGGGACCGATGGGGAGTCTTGCGTGGTGCGCTTGACATATCCAAAGCTTTTGACCGGGTTTGGCACGCGTCACTGCTCTCTAAGCTCCCTTCCTTTGGGTTTCCTCCTTCTTTTTGCTTACCTTGTCTAGTTTTCTCTCCGATCGCTCTATATCAGCAACTCGTGATGGAGCGACCTCTTCCTCCTTTCCTGTTAATTGTGGGTTTCTTCAAGGTTATGTTCTGTTATCTCCAACTTTATTTATACTTTCAATCAACGATCTCCTCAGCTGTACTTCAACTCTGTTCACTCTTATGGGCCGTATGACTCCACCCTCCACTCTTCTACTCACTTCAAATCTGCTCCTCTTTTTGCTTCTAGCCAACCGTCTCGTCTTCAGCTTTCCGATTCTTTTTTTGATTGGGATGGGATTTCCCGGTGGGTCACCAGAACCTTGTAAAATTCAACTCTTTAAAAACTCAACTTCTCTTCATCTCCCTCTCAAAGGACACCTCCCAATTTCCTAATTTCTTCGACGGCTCTAACCGTCTCACCTGTGAAATAACATAAACATTCTTGGTCTAAACGATAAACAATAAATTGCTTGGAAACCTCAATATTTCAATGATTGCTAAGGTGGCCTCAAACAAACTGGGAGTTCTTGTTCAGGTTGTGGGAATTTTTTCCTCTGCACAGCTGCTCCCAGTTATATAAGGGCCTGTTACTCCAGTTTGTTTGGAGTACTGTTTCTCACATTTGGGGATGCGGCTCCACCCTTTCTATTGGATGGGTTGAGTCTAAAGCTAAGGACTAATAAACTGTCCCTAGCTTTCAAACTCTCTTGCCCTCTATCTCTGCGACGTGACGTTGGCGCACTCTCTTTCTCTCTTACATAGGTACTACAGAGGGATGCTCAGGGGGAGTTGGGCCCGCTCGATTCCACCTCCATTGCGTCGCCCTCGCAATACAAGGGTGCCATGCTCTCGCATTGAGCGAGAGTATTGAGAACCCCAGACTTGTTCGTTGTGGTGCCTCTTTCTTTCCAGCTACTTTTCTGTTCTGTGGAACTCCTTGCCTTCTTGTTTTTCCAACTATATTTTAATCTTCCTCTCTTTTAAAGCCCACGTCTGCGCTCACCTGACAGATTTGCCTTAGGCTGTGGATTGGGTGGGTTGGTTTTTCCTTTGGTTTTTTTTATCTGCCCCCTCCTTGAAAAGGCCCCAGCCCATGAGTAAACACTGGATAAACTGATAAATATAATATATATATATATATATATATATATATATAATATATTATATAGTATAGATATATATAATATATAATATTATATATATATATATATATTATATATATATATATATATATATATATATATATATATATATATAACTGCTCACCGGCAACAACTGTGACCAACGACACCGCTATACTCATATAACAACATATTACTAGTAGCACTCACCTACCGATAGTTTATACTGTTATATATAATTATATATATATTCTTTTTAGGCTTTAGCAATATATACTTATCAACTCCGATTCGTTACCTATATTATATATATACCATATTGCGCGTGGTATTATTATATATATATACAATAACTTATCACTATCTCATACTGAATCTAATAGTGAAGATGAAAAATATTAGTGTGATAGTACTTTTTAATTATGTACAATTCCTGAACTCATTCAAATGAGAACAAGAGGCATAACAAAAAATATATCTAGCAGCTTCTGATTGGATGCAATTGTGAGAACGTGGTTATCAGGGTCAGGAAATACAGCAATACATACATTGTATTTCATCTTCGACCCCTGTAGAAGAGCAATTTCTGAACCTAATCATACTCTATCTCTCGAATAACCTTATTTCCTTTGTGATATCAAGTATATAAAAATTTTTTTTATTTGCCATATTCCGTTAGCTGCCCGTATTTACCGTTAGTTTATATTATCTCAAAATTCTTTGTTCATTGTCAGTTTCTATTACAGAAAAACCTTTTTTTGAATTCTACTACTTTAGAGGCATTAAGACCGCTAAGTATTCCTATAATATGAATATTTCAAATTAAAGAATATAGGGATTACTATTATGGATATTTATATTAATCATTTTTTTAATTCTATTTTGAGAGTAAAGGTTTTATACCTCTATTTATGCTATCCATTACCAATAATTACGGTCTAAAGAAACCAAAAATCGGTAGTGACCAGTATAAAATATCGAATAAGTATAATCACTATATCAGGTTGTCTGCAGGGGATGAAAATAGTTTATTCTGTATAATTTTTACAGAGGATATTTCTTTTAATGAGTGAACTTATGATAAATGAGATTATTTAGGAATATTGTATAATTATTGCTTAGTCAAACTTTTAAAATTGTATTAATAATTTCAAAATACTAGAACATATCAAATATTTTCAAAGTATTTTTAATGTAGACTATTAAGCACTATTTGGAGCTAGTATTTATTTAATTAAAAATTGAATAAAAAGAGCATATTCCGATGAATCATTTTGAAATAGTAATTATATATATATTATTATATATATGATATTATATATATATATATATATATTAATATATATATATTATATATATATTATAGATAATTATATATTAATATATATATAATATATATATATTATTATATATATATATATATATATATATATATATATATATAAATATTAATAAATTAATAATAAATATATAAATATATATTAATATATATATGATAATGAGTGAAGATTGAGTGATTGTGTCGTGCATAGTTATTTGCCTAATTGTAACGGACATGATAAGTATAACCACTAGTTATATATATATGATAACTGATTTTAGTAAGTTAAGATTTCTCATTGATCCTAAGTATCTGGTAGATCAAATTATACAACTCACAGCATTAGCGTGGAATCAGTTTAAATTAATGAATGTGTACTTACTGGTTGTTTTATTATTTCCTTTGTAATTAGAGCGTAAAAGTTATTGAGTACAAAATACGTTAAAAGGAGAATTCGTTTGATATAGGTGGTTATATATTTAATTTAATATCCTTTCGTCTCTCCAAAGTGTCTTCTTTTACAAACCAAATTTATAGTTATTTAGCTAATCTTGATTGTTTGTGTCCTTCTTTAAATTACATAAAAAATCATTAAATATACATTGTTACAAATAAACAAAAGCTATAAAGTTCTGTTTTCTCAAATTATTAAATTTCCATACAATAGACTATGGGGTAGACCAGTGTATATTATACTAATTATGAAACTATTAGTTTTAAATCACAGGAAATACTAGTTTAAAAAATTACACAGAATTATGTGGAGTCCAGTGATGTAAAATTAAGTTAACGCAAATGTCCAGATTTTAATCACAAAATCCATATTTACAAATGAATTTGGGAAAGCATTACCAAGCGTCAAAGCGTAATGCTCTTCCTATGAATTTTTTTTTTGATACCTAGAGACCCATAAACTCTTCTTAAGTGTGTATATCATGTGAAAGTTGTTCCACAGGTTGGTGAGTAAATTCTAATTAACAGTAGATATATAAGAGTTACAGAGTTATATGAAACACTTATCCGTCTGAGAAACATTATTGCTCGCTTTGTTCTTTCTAAGTACCACCTTGACCTAACCTACCTTACATATAACTTAAGTTATATATAAGATTTATATTCCTAAAAATTTATTCATGCATGTTTATCATGTTTAGGAACTGCTATGGTTTTATTAGTCTTGTATGCATTTAAATTGGATATATTTTTATTCAATTTTATACACTTTTTACTTATGTTAATGATCACCATAATTCATTAGAATGGAAGGTTTCAAACATAGAGCTATGATTCTTGGCAAGCAATCTAAGATTTATCAAAATTCTTTTGTGATTCATTCTAATAATGGATCAAGTTTCAAACATAGATTATGATAGAAGTATACATAATCTCTAATTAATTATAAATATGAATTATCATCTATTCAATAAATCTAGATTTGCATAAATAATATTCAAGTAATCTCTATTGTAATAATACAATACTCTCAATAAAATCTTTCAGTATAATAATAATAATGAAATGATATAAATATAATTAGATTAATCAATATAACCCATCGAGTCATGAGCCAAATATATTCGGAAATGAAATCAGCAAATACATCTAATGATCGGAAACAAAATGATTTGAGATACTTTAAGTGATAATTCGATTAATTTGTCGTTTCCACATCTAAATTAATTGGAATCTTGAATATCCATAATTGATAAAATCATATATTAATATAGTTAACAAATTAAAATTACAAATATATATCAGTTAAGAAAACTACTTAATAAAAATAGGATAATATTACATATTCCTCTTAAAATAAATATTAAATCACGTTTGTATATTTATATTAACTAATTAAATATATTTAAATTGCTTATGTAGCTATTAATAATTAAGTTTGATTAAATTTAATCATAAATTAAAATACATTAATTAATTTTAATAATAGATCAGTAAATCTAGGATAGTCTCCCCTTGGAGAAGTTTATGTTAAGTGATTTGTCTCAGAAATCTTAAAGTGCTTCCGCTTTAAAAGTATCCAACATTAAGAATGCTGACGAATGTTAAAATTGTTATACTAATTTTGTCATTTATTGATCCACGAAATACTGAATTCCAGTAAAAATACTATGATGAATAACAATTTTAGTAACTATTGTGTGCTTACGTATACTGAAATGTGGGTTCCCTCTATATATTTTTAACTCCCAGTTTATGATTGTGACACACTTTTTATTTAAAATACCTTCCTAGTATATCAATCATATATCTATCAATGAAAATAATGAGAAGTATCATTATAGTTTAAAAAGCCTAGTCCCACTATCGACCAAACCAAATAAATTTAAATATATAAAGACTTCATTGATAGATAAATAATATAATCCGGAGAAAAGTACCAGTTATATTTGTCCCATTTATTTGTGAAGTTAATGTATTTTCGAAAATAATAAACATTTTATAATAATAATAATAATAATAATATTAGATATAATAATAATATTAGACTGTATTATCTGAAGCGATCTCAAGCAAAAGTTAAAAGAATTAATATTTTACATACGAATTTATTACGTAAGACAGTATAATTTAATGATTCAAACATAAACCAAATAAAGACTAATAGGTACCAATAAATCAGAGTTAAGTACTGAGAAGTATCAATCTAACCCTCTGTGTTTACAGTAATAAATATAGAGATCAATCATAATTAAATACCATAATACATATGACATCACTTGTAACCACCATATCTGATTATAATTAATATGGATGTCAGGTATTGAAGTATTATAAAATAATTAGATCTCATGTTAGACTTACAATTAATAAGATAACATTATTACAATAAATAAAAATTAACAAATTAATTCAATATTAAATTTGTAACATCACACTAATTTAAATATAACTTACTTGTTTTTAAATTTAAATAATTCAATATATTAATGAATCATACTTAATAATTAATATAAATCACATATCAAAATTATTTACATAACTGCAAAATATGATACAACGAGACCATACTCTCGAACTCGTTGCCCTTCTCTTGTCGACATAAAATGAATAATAATTATTAGAGTAAGTAAAGAGGATCACCTCTTATACTCAACTAAATGTAATTGTCGAAATCGAGGTAAACATATTGATAAATGATTATTTTTCAAATTAATATAATAATAAAAATGATAAGAATTAATAATAATAATATAATAATAGGATTCCACATAGACAATGAATTTGCAGATCTACTATCACTATCTAATACCGTGCAAATATATAAATAATAAATTTAAATTAGAGATGCGATCTAATAATAATCACGATAAAATCAAGGATGAATCAATCAATGTTTGAATAAGTATCTGCGCAATTATAGCATAATGAATAATAACCCGCACAATATAGGACCTCTCTGAGATCAATACTCAGCTATATAACTATAATCAATTATACAACTATTAATAAATATATTATTGTAATAAATAAAATAAATATACATTCGAAAAAAATTTCAACAATTAAATAAATAAACTTAAAAAAAAATCAAAATAAATCTTATACTTAATATTTAGTGACAGATAGATACAAAGCATTTTATAGTGTGTTTATTAAAGGATTTAGGGAAAATAGAAGAAATTATTTCTATTTATCAATACTAAAATTGAGCGTAGCTGTTACGTCTGTCAGAATATATATTATTAAACTGACTATGTAAACTGAGAATTATGACATAGAATTTACGATAAAATTACACAAGGATATGAGATAAAAACGAGAATAACACAAGATACTTTTGTTTTTATTGATATGTGCTTCTATATAGAAGAGGAAAATAGTGAAAATTCATCAGTTTTAAATAATTTAGATTGTAAATTAGGACTTACCCTAGATTTCTCTACGATGGTCGTTACTGCAACCCTTTAGCGTAATTTCAGAAGTAAATTTTCTTCAAAAAATAAAACAATTTTGCCAATATATAAGGAATCATCTCGCAATTGCTAATAAAGTGTCATTCAGATAGTCAGAGGCGAACGTTACTGATGAGATATTCGAATATTTTACACACTCATATGTGAGCGGTCGAATCCATTCGATTAATTTTCCTTCTCGAACTTTCAAAAAGCCCAAAAGAGTCAACACTTAATTTGGCCCAGCTTTGTTTCGCGGTTAGAAGTCACTAACTATAATTACCACCTTTCTCCCTTCCCATATATAGTCAAGGTAGACGTCTTCCAAGTAATTGTTGACGTTGAATCGTGTGATCGGCTTTCCTACAACACGGAATGGTTATTGGATTAGCCCTTTATCCAACAACTCATTATAAGGTAGTGCACACAAAAACCACACACCACTCACCACATCATACACAAACCTCACATCCCCACAGGTATAAATTAGGTAATATAATATTGTCATTTGCTTATTAAAACTTAGATAAAGCAATGTAGATCCCTCAAAGATAATATAATAAATAAATATGTGATATTATATAAATCAGTCAGTGATATATATATATATATATATGAATAACATAAAAAACGTTCCTATTATATATATATATAATATCAGCTCTATAAGAGGTCAAAGTTGATAACTCCTCTGACCTTGATGCACCTAAATTGACAATGCCTAAAAATACCACTTGCTACTCTATTTATACCCTGATAATGTGTTCAGTTATAGTTTTATTATCATTGCGAAGGTTCCATGATGCCATCAAACCCTCAGTTACCTACCTTTATCCTCATTAATAAACTGTTCCTATATGCTATTAAATTAACTTATTATCCTCATCATCATTTTAAACTGGCAGCTGACATCCTGACGATATGATTTTATCTAAATCCTAAAATTCGTCGAGAAATAGAATACAAGTTATCCAAATCATCCGTTGCTTCTCTCACGACTGAAACATCCGTTGTAACATCCATGGTAACCAAGGCTTTTGTATCTTTTTAAATCTCAATTTCACCATTTTCTTCGTATAATAGGACTTAATTTTTTTTTTATTATAAAATTATTTTGCAATTTTACTATCTGTTTAACTAGAAACCTAATTTTACCATAACTTTCTATCTAATTTTAATTTAAAGGTTTGTTTTTTAAATACAACCATCACACACGCACACCTAACACACCCTCTCTCATCTCTCACACACACACACTACACACATATATTTATATATATATAATATATTAATATAATATATTTATATATATTATAATATATATATAATATATATATTATACTTATAATATATATATATATATATATATTATTATATATATATATATAATATTATTATATATATATATATATTATATATTATATATAAGGATTGTGCCATGTCTGTCATTGTAGTGGTTAGTATATGATACAATCTAGGCATGGAGATCTGTTCTACGCTAATTAAAAAGACATGATATTGACCAGTTATTCATGCCGACACTTACGGACGTGTGAACCTTACCATCCGTGTTTGTTGTACCTTGTTCCGCAATTCTGGTCCTTTTTTTGCGAGGGGGTAATTCTACGGTGTTACCTGGTCTCCTACAGCGTGTCAAGAACACTCATAGCAACTTCCCTTCTACTTGTTTCATCTTCTGAATGTTACACTCCTATAGCCATTTTTATGTTGTTTATCGACTCCATGCAGAATAACCACACCCAAAATGCATATAGCAGGCAAAATAAATGTTATTAGCTTCATGACAAAAAATTCCCCTTAAGTAGCAAGGTGACTAACATTTGAATGATAACATGTATACACTTACATTTTTAGAGTAGCAGGAAGCTATTACCTAATTAAGATTATTACTATCAAGGTTATCTATAGTGTGGTCAAAATTTGTAAAATGGGTGATGGTTACGCAGTTATTACATTCCTAATTGCTAATTTCGAAATGCAAATAAATAATTGGACACGATCATTATAGTAAATAAATAAATAAATATATTATACTATAGGTACGGTTCACTGTATGAGGTATCCATACTAGAGTAGTATACCTTACCTATATTATAGCTATATATATATATATATATTATATCCATTTTTTATATTATTTACCACTATATATAGGCACATTCTCAGGCCGATTGAGTCACAGTATAGTTATATATATATATAGTAGCATAGAGAGGTATATTTACTTATAGAGGTTCGATATCTACTTACTGTAATATTAGTAGTATTATACTGATAAAATAGAGACCAGTATATAATAGCTATAGAATATATGTAATAGTATATCTTATATTAGAGGTTATATATTATTCATATATTATAAATATATATATTATATATTATCACTTATTTATTATACCTTATATTATATTATGTTTAGTATGATATAATATGCCTTAATGAGATTATGAGTTTTGCTACCCGGTTAACAACATAATGAGGACATTGACTTATTCTTTTCACAGTGTTTATAAGGTTTATTGATCACTCAAAATTTTATTAGATGAAGGATAGCGCAAGACACTGAGCACATCGGGTATAAAGAGAGAGACACGAGCTAGGAGATGCGCTGAATGAGGGACAAAGCAAGGGAGAGGTAGGAAAGAATAAGCTTGTTAGTCATTCCGACAGGTATAAGAATAGAGTGAAGCGATGAGGGAGACACACAAAGTAGCTGTAAGGGGATGAATACAGGAAAATATAGGATGCTTAATTAATTTATGCTATTAGAGGGGAAAGCCGAAAAGTCGACTGTAACGCAAAAACCGATCACGATAGAAAGAGAAACGTCACACATGCTTATTGCCAGAACGAGAAGGCGAGGTATGTCAAGAGTCGAAAAGGAGTGGAGATAGTGTCTCATGAGAGAGGGAAGATGTACAAGTCATTTGACATGACGCAGGGGAGCAGTGGAGATAAGGCATGAGACCCTGACCTCGCGAGCACAAAGCGTTTTAATAAATGCTTTTATGGGCACAAAGCTTAGATGATTAGAGGTGTAATTTTTCTTTGTCAACTCTCCTTTTCTGATATCGAATAGCTGGCCTACCAAAGGTGCTTAAAAAGTGAGAGTACTTTTAAGAATCGTAATTAAATCAAAGGAAAAGATGTTAAAGATTTACCTATAAGCACTCATTTCTAAATAAAGATTCTCTGTATTTGTTTAAAACCGACATTTCTGCAATTACTTTTATAATACTTACGCTTACCACTAAATGAATATAAACACAATACAAATACAGTTATTATTTGAAAGGTTCTAATGCGGAAACTTGTTACAATTAAGTAATTATCACCAAATAATAACCGTGAACGACACTTTTAAAGATATAATGATTAAATAATTAAATACACAATGTGTGTACATGTATAAAGTTATAAAGTAATCATATTATTCACGATATTAAATTTAACTATTAGGAAATATTGTAATTTGTAAGATGATTAATTGAAATCTTGGTATCTTTATTAAATGAATAAGTAGAAAGTATTTCTCCTTTACGACAAAAATGAACAATTCTTCGCTTGATTAATGACTAAGCAAATGAAATCAATGAAATTGAAAAATATTAACTGACCGTCTATGTAATAGTGTTCCTAGACTATCGTCACATTAGCATATGGATATTATTATTATAATATTATATATATATATATATATATAATATTATAATAATAATATTTAATATATTATAATTTATATAATATATTATATTAATAATATTATATAATATATATTATATATTATTATAATCTTAATAATTTGCCCGCCTTTGTTTCATGATAATTTGGAGTAATTTCCGTCACACTTCGAGTGAGCGATGTCACACATCGACGAATGGTCAACGCCATGGTTAATGAACGGAAGTTTATGATACGTCGCCAATAGTTCTGCTTTTACATATACTTTGTTTTACCATCCATTATTAAACTTTTAAAATGCCATGACAATCTATTAGTCCTCAAATTAAATCGTGCTATTGGCGCTGAACGGTGTATTCAGAAATGGTAAATAATCTTTTTCTGTTTGAGTTATACTATCTATCTATCTATCTATACTATCATCTATCTATCTATCTATCTATCTAATCTATCCTAATCTAATCTATCATTTCAATATACCATCCCTCTGTTTTAAGATCTATAAACGCAGACACACAAAGCAACACATACACACACTCACACACACACACACCTACACACACATCAAAAAACACACGACACACATATATTTAATATAAATTAATTATATAATAATTTTATAATAATTTATTTATATATATTATATATTATTTATATATTATATTAATAATATTATATATATATTATATATATATATTATATTATATATTATATTAATAATATATAATATATATTAATATAATATATTTTTTAATATATATATTGATATCATAATATTAATATATATATAATATTATATATTAAATATATACTTTATATTAATATATATATATATATATATATATATATATTAATGATTAATATTATATTATTTTAATATTATTTATTATTATATTATATTATATAATATTTTTTATATTATTAATTATATATATATATAGTTAATTATAATTATATTATAATAATTATAATATGTATGATATTAAATATTAATTAAATTAATATTATTATATTATTAATATATTATATATATTATATTATAAATATATATATATAATATAATATTAATATATATATCTATATTATATATTAAATATATATTATATAATACTATATTATATTTCTGTATATATATATAAATTAGATATTATCATATATATAAATGATTATAATATAATATATTTATATATTAATTTAATATATAATATATATTAATAATTATAATATATTATATATTATTTATATTATATAATTAATATATATTATATATAAATATTATATATTATATAATTATATCTGTATATATAATTATATATAATAATATATATTATATAATATTATAATATATAATATATATATATATATATATTATAATATAATATATATATTATATATAATAATATATAATTATATTAATATTATTATAATATATAATATTAATATGTATTAAATTATATAATATTAATATATATTAATAATATATATATATAATATTAATATATAATATATATATATTATTATATATATATTAATAATATATATATAATATAATTATAAATATATATATATATAATATATAATAGAATAAATAATAGTCAAGTATAATTATAATACATATTTATATATAATATATTATAATTTATATATAATATATATATATAATTATATATATATTATAATAATTATATATATAATATAATTAATATATATTATATATTAATTATATAATAATTATATAATATATATATATATAATAAAAATAGATTAATATATATTTTATACATTATATAATTAATGAAGATATTATATAAATTAATATTATATAATATTTAATTAATATTAATATATATATATAATATAATATATATATATTATATAATATTATTATATTAATATATATTAAATATATATATAAATGATTAAATTATATATATAATATAATTAATTATATAAATTATATTAATATATAATTATATTAATATATTATTATATATATCTAATTAATATATATTTATATATAATATATAATATTATTAATTAATATATTATATAATGATTATAATTTATATATTATATATATAAATTATATAATATAATTATATTATATATAATATATATAAATTAAAGAAAGATATTATATTAGTATGCAACAAAAGGATATATATACAATATTTGAGGTAACAGTTAATGTAAATATAATGTATCGGGAATGGTTGTTAATGGGATAATTTCCTACGAAGTAATTTGTGAGGATGTTTGGGATAAAGTAATGGAACTCTGGGAATTTGAATCGGATAAAATTCTGGTTGGGAATATCTTTATAGGAATCCTTTCACGGTATTCTGCAGTGTTGTACGGAAAAATATCGGATTTTGAAGCAGAAATTTTCATAAGTGCGATTGATACCGGAATTGGGATTTGGAGCAGAAGAATTTGAAACGGATATTTTAAAAATGAAAAACGGTAAATACCGGACTCCAGAAGTTACGAATGGAATCTGAAGAGGATAGGTTTTGTAACGGATAATTATGAACCGACGGGAAATGAAACGAAACCTAAACAAGAACCGTAGCCGCGATATAATTTTTTTTATAACCGAGTTCCAGAGATCATGCCGGAAACTATAACTTAACCTTCACATACAGAATAATCATCTAGGTATGGTGATATTTTCCCAGATTAATAGTTGTCATTTTTACTCACGAGGTGTTTATGTGCACCTTTTCAATCTGATCAAAAGTGGATATCTGTTACCCACTTTGTTTGGACCGAGAGGAGAGAAGAGTAGAGAGAAGAGACAGAGACGAGAAAGAAGAGACGAGAGAGAGAGAGAGAGAGAGAGAGAGAGAGAAGAGAGGTGAGAGAAGAGAGAAGAGAGAGAGAGAGAGAAGAGAGAGAGAGATGAGAGAGAAGAGGGAAATAATTCAATTTTATAGAATAACATGAGAAGAAAATTAAAGATGTGATAGCTATATCTGAAGAGCGAGATAAAATACGCTACAGATTTTTTAATTTGTTTTTTTATATAAGTAAAAATTATTATATATTAAAAATCCCAAAATTAAACGTAGGAAACTTTATAAATACGAAAAACACTATATATATAAGCAGTGAGGGACTCTAAATTATTAATTTTTCATAAATTAAAATTTATATATTTTAGTTATCATACATCCATTATAATGTATCTACCTCTCAGCATTTTGGAAAATAATTTACTGCTGTTCTAGAAATAATTGAAAGCTTAAGGCTTGCATAACCCTTAATTTCCAAACTTTCGTCAGTTTTATATTTTGACAACCAAGATATTGAATGTTTTTTTGGGGTCTATTTCAAGTTCAATAATTGTATTTTAGTTTTTGAGACTTTTTAAGACAGAGAGAGTATCACGAACTCACTATCTCTAAATCTGACAACAGTTTACATACCTCTGCTTTCAGAGCTTCTCTAAGTCACCTAAGATAGGATAAAGAAAACTTCTCCTTGAGATGACTCTTTTTATTTTTCAATTTGAGAAGCAACGTAAGATCTAGGGATCAGCAACTATCTAGACTTATATACATAATTTGCGAGAATAACTCAGCATTAAATATAGATCCTAGGGAACGCAACTGATCTCTATAAAATAAGAACAAATATATAATTTCTATCATTTCCAAGTCTTTCAAATATGCTATATAGGGAATCTCTCTCATCTCTCTCTCTCTCTTTCTCTCTCATTCTCTCTCTCTCTCTCTCTCTCTCTCTCTCTCTCTTCATTCTCTCTCTCTCTCTTCAACTCTCTGTCATATATATATATATACCTTATAATATTATATATATATTTATATTATAATATATATATATAGGTTATATATATTATATACCTATATTATATAATATATATATTATATATAAATCTAATTAATAAAAAAACTAAATTAATTTCATAATATATATATATATATATATATATTCATTAATACTGATGTATAGTACATATCTATTATATATATATATATACATATTATATACATATATATAGATATTTATATTTTATCTAATTTGATAATACTATGAGTATATATATATAATATATATATATATAAAATATATATATATATATAATATATATAGTACTATATTACCCTATATACTATCTTATAATTCATATATATTATAGGTATACTATTTTAAGGATTTAAGGTAATTATCTGATATATATATAATGAATTATATATAGTTATATATATTATATATCTATTATAATATATATATACTTAATTATATATATATATATATATTATTATAGTATAAATAATTTATATTAATAATATATATATATATATATATATATATATATTTTATAATATTAATATATATTTTTATATTAGTATCACAGGCGTTACGAGCTAAGGTAACAAAAGGCGGCAAAGGACACAACTCTTGTGTCAAATGGTAAATCTTCTCTCTAATGATCTATAAACCGGTTTCGAAAGGCGCGAGTATTCCCTTCGCACATTTTATATGGATTGGACTTTACAGGTTTTTTATTTTTATTTTATTTTAATTTATATTTTCGTTAAATTTTTAATATTTTTAATTAACTTGATAATAATATGTATTTCTTTTTTAAATCTTTTTATATATTATTAAAATCTTATCATACATTATTCATTATTATTATTATTATTATCATTAATTAGTTATTATTATTATTATTATTATTATTATTATTATTATTATTATTATTATTATTATTATTATTTATGATCTCTCTATTGTCAACTATTACTTCATTATTGATTATTATTATTATTTATCTATACTATTTATCTATATTTTACTTATTACATCTAATTACTTTATTCTAGGCATTCTAATCTAATCCATATATTATTTATTATCATACCTAATTACTTTATATGTATGAGATATTATATATGATTCCATTTGAAATGGTTATCTCTTTTTATAATATTTAAATTTATACATTATATTCAGTTATTATTATTAATTATCATTATCATTTTTATTTTTAGTTAATTTAGTGATTTTTATTGATTAGTAATTATCTTATTAATTAATTATATTTATATTAATATATTATTATTATTTGATTATTATTATTTTATTATATTATATTATTATTATTATTAATTATTATTATTATTATTATTATTATATTATTATTATTAATTTATTATATTTTATTATATTATTTATTATTATTATTATTATTAATTTATTATTTTTATTTTCATAATATCTTACTTAAATTTTACTGATACATCAAGTCACAGACAATTATTTTACAACATCTTATTTTTGTGGTATGATAAATTTAGGACACCTTATATTTTCATATCATTATATATATAGCTTTTTATTAGGATTTTCACGGTATATCTCTTTCCTCAAAATTCGATTATTATTATTATCTTATACTTTGTGTATTTCAATTTGTTCAATTTGAATGATTAAACTAAAATTCTTGCTTATATTTTATTATATTATGTTTATTATATATACTTCGTGTGAGTACTTTTATAGAAATTAATTGTTCTGAGGCCATTATATTATATCATCCTATATTACGTAGGGCTCAACCAGCCCACAATATATAGAGGATGGAGGTGATTTGTGTATGGGCGAGGGATTAGAGTTGTATACACACTTATACTACTGAGCACTACTTACCATGTTATTAATATATATAATTATATTTATATATATAGTATATATTAATATTATTTTAGTATATATATTTATTATTTGTTAATTATATATTAGTATTTATATATAGTTATTATAATATAATATTATATTATATATTATATTATTATTATGTATTATATAATATATAATTTCAAGTAGCGTATCACATGTTTTTAGAGTTTAAAATAATTAACACTCAAGCTTTTCAATAGTATTCTCACGTTGAACAGCTAATAATTATATATAACTTATTTATATGAATAATATATAATAATATAATAATAAATATAATTATAATAATAATAAAATAATATATTTAATAATATAATTAATAAAATAATAATAATATATTAATATAATATATAATAATAACAATAATAATAATAATTATAATAAATAATAATAATAATAATAATAATAATATAATAAGAATATAATATATAATAATAATAATATATATATAAATAATATAATTAGTTAAAAACTATTTTCTTCCCCAAAGATCCATCTTCCCCTTCCTACTTTTCTCTTATAATTTATCAATTGTTTTCATTAATAAGGTGATCTTAGGGTCTTTATATATATGTAATTGACCCTGCTGAATTCAAAAATAATTCAATAAAGTATCGTTTATTCCCTAAGATTATCATTAACCCTATATATTAATAAATCCACTAAAATATTCCCTTATTACTTCTAAAATATTTAAATCCTATTTTTCTTTCGCATAATTCTTATGGTATAAATATTATCTCCAAAATACCGTCGAAAACCGGCTCAAACCAAACTGACGAACGATTCAGCTGATCAGGGGTGGTGAATGTTTATGAGGTGATCAAAATGTTATACGTGGGAAAGGGTAGCTTTTACTAACATATTTGAGAATGCGAGATTAGGTAAGTTATTTAGGTAGAGATTTATTGGATTACGCATCTTTTTTTTTTTTTCTTTAACAACCATTCGAAAGAATTTCATTTTATACTCTCTGTGGTGGACTCTTTTCATTCTACCAATATAACTTATCTAAATAAAACAATACCAATGTTTTATTTAGGGTATATATTATAATAAGTGTATATAACATATATCGTGATATATTCGTTTATATAAGCTATATACTATATAATAATATTATATACGTAATATATAGTGTATATATATATCTATATATTGAGTAAGTAGTGTACATTTATATATATATACTAATATACTAATAGTAAGGGTATAGAGTGATTATACTAACTATATATACTATAGTTTATGCTATTTATATTATTATCTATAGTTTATTTTTTAATATTCACGTTGCTTACGAATAATTAATATTATAACACTATATATAATTGATTTTAATAATTTTGAATGAGTGAGACATATTAATTAAGTGGGAGCCTCGTCATAAGTGAGGTAACAATCAGATTTAAGCAGTTGGATTTGGGGTGCTGAAGACGTGCAAACCAGTCCACTTTTTAATCCGTCCAGTATTTTTAGCCCCTTTTGTTTGGTTTTAGCTTTTCTTTTTAGCTAAGTAGATAATGACTATATATATGGAATGGCTGTACTTTATAGATTATTGGCGTATTATATAATACTTAGGTATAATATAATACTTAGGTTTATATATATATTGTTTAATTTATATATATATATATATATATATAGCTAAATACTTATATGCAGTATATATACTTAATATATTATATATATATTGCCTTTGATATATAGATATAGCCGGATTTACTATATAATCTTTCGTTCAACTTTATTTGTTTTTTAATATTTTATATTTTCAGAAAACTAAGAAAAGAGTTTTATTCTAAATTAAAATAGCGTGATTTATACTTCTAAGCGATGTATTTCTTAAATAGACTGCGAGAACATTTCAGTGTGAAACATAAGATGATCTTAACAAAAATATTTTTAATAACATTATGAAGGCGACTTTTGGTTAATACCCGGTAATCAGTATATGAAAATAATAGTTTTAATATTAAAAATGTTATAAAACATTTATTACAACTTATAAATACATTTATTACAAATACAAAAAAGTTATAAAAAAATCTTAGTATTTTACTACTATTTTTTTTCCACTGACTCTTAGTCTTTATAGGGCTTAAATAATGTTTTATTAAATATTTTATTAATATATATTTTTTTTAAAAATTCAAAATGAGCATTTATAGGACCCTATTTTCTTTCAGTATTAGATGACTCGTCTTAGTGTTTGAGAAAAATGTATAAATAAATAAAATAAAACTATAATATATTTATATTATATTATATATAATTATAATATTATATATAATTATATTATATATTATATATTTATATTATATTATATAATATTATATATTATATATATATATATATTTATATATATATAATCTTATATATATATATATATATAATATATAATATTATATATATATAATATTTTTATTATATAGAAATAAATATATAAAAATGATATTTAGTTTATTTATAAATTGTGCGTTTGTTTTCTTTTTGTAGATTTCTTTATAGAAATATTTTAATCATAGATTTACTAACATCTTGATTGATGTAATGTACCAAGCGAGTAAAATAAGTCTGAGAGGCAAAACGTATGACCGAAAAGATAATATCTGGAAAATTATTAAGAATATATTAAATGATAATAAAGCTGCGTTATGTTTAAATTTTGCGCTGGTATGGGATCTGTGTATGTACATTCTGTAGGGGGACCTTATGCGCGGAGGGCTACGCGCCTCCGTAACGATCCTGAGTCTGATAGAGGTTTCTATATTTATTTAACGATATTTAAATAACAATAATGTATTTATTATTTTTTTTTGTTGTAGTGGTAATATTTTGTATCAGACCATTATTTCCTGTCTATTTGTTATATTGTGAGAGCTTTTCACACTCTTTTATCTAATCGTATTTGTCTGGAGAAGTCTACAAGAGCCGGTCTCTATAATCGAGCAAGAACCAATTTTAGTACAAACTTGTAAATAAAATTATAGAAAAAATATAATATTTGTGAGTAAGCATTGTTGATAATAATTATGTTAATGTATTCACTATTTGTCTCTGTTATCGTCGTTATTCGTCGTCTGAGAATCAAATACAGAGTAGGCGTGTGACACTGTAACTCTCAACATATCTCTGTAACATTTTCAACTCATTTATACAGCAGTTACTAATTATTGACAGCCTCGCTGAAAAAGTAAAAATCTATTATGACCATATGTATGTATTGAGATGCTATTTTTGTTTTTTTGCACTTCACCCTTTCAAACACACAACACGCATACTCACAACACCAATTCTCTCTCTCTACCTCATCTATTCACTATGTCATACAAATACTGAGAGTTATAGATTGGAAAAGATCTTGAGAGGCGCGAATTTTTACCGGAGAGCTCTCATGACCAGTGACTATTGTTTCACTTCTTCCAAACATTATTGCTCTTTTTTTGTTCACTTCTTGTGTTCGTCTTGACTGGAAATGAAATGACAGCTGAAAAGTGTAAATATTATTTTTAATAATTATATAATTTCACCCTTAATTATTTTATTATTTTATTATTATTATTATTATTTTGATATTATTATTTGAGAGTATATATTATATATATATATTTATTATTATTGAAGATTTATTCATTATTTTCCAAACATCCAAAGATTTATTATTTTATATTATCTATTATTATTATTATAATATTATTATTATTATTATGTATATATATATAATTTTCTTATTAATTTATATTTATTATGTATTAATTTGATTATGTATTTCTTATTTATATTATTTATTCCATTATTATCTATTACCATATATATTATTTCATTATTATTCTATTCATTATTTCATTATTATTATATATTATTATTCTACTTTATATATTTAATTATATTTATATTATTATTATTATTTATATATTATTTATATTATTTATTATTATTAGCATTGCATTTGCCAAATGGAGAGGAGTATCCCGAGTGACATGTAGTGGACTATGAGTGGATTTCCGGAGGTCGTGTATAGATCACCTTAATCGTGCAAGCCCTTCCGTAGGTGAGTGGAAGACCACTCATTACAAGTTCGGCTTTGCAACTTCTAAACAAATCGTAGGTTATTTTATCCACTCGCCCCAAGCTATTGCCAAGTATGAAGAACGGAGTAAGCCTTGTCGGAGAACAGGATTAAAATACAGTTGATGAGGCGACCTTGTCGAATGGCGTCCGGAAAGGTAACCTTGAGTATTTAGCACTAGTTCCGGAAGCCTGGAGGATATGCTACACTTTTTGTCATCCCTGTTCGTTTTGCGATTTCCATTTGCCCAGTTACCCTACGTTGAGAAGGGATCTACACATAGTTGTAAATTTTGTTCTTCTTGCGAGAGTGGGCAGCACGAAGATAATTGTTGTGCAGCGGATACCATTGTGTTTTTAGAATAGGGGACTTTAAGCGACTTGGAGGTGGCTGAGCGAATCTGAATAAATGTACATAAAAGTGGTCTTTGTTAAGGAATAAAATTCTAGAGAGAGGGCAATCATTTAGCCCATTAATTTCTTGCCTAAAGTTGAAACATGAGGGAAGAGGGTATGGATAGATGAGATTATCGTTTGTCAGAAGATGACTATGATAACGCCGGGTCCCTCTCTCTTCTCTCTATATTATTTATAGGAGAGGGTGTTGGATTGGCGTCAATAATACCTCTTTCTTGACAGAAAGAGAAAATTAGAAATATGCTTCTTGTGATGGTAATTGTGGGAATGACTAGCAAAGGGATACACATACAGATAAATCAGAGGATTTTGAAATTAAATCGAGGGGAAGAATGATAGACTGAAAAATTCACATTGTGACAATGCAACATGCACGACAACATCAAAATGCACATGCTAAAATGTCATTAGGGCCGGAGGGGTGCACAAAGTTCCCCCTAGTAGTGGTTCTTATCCCTATGCTATATTCCCTGTTATACCCTTGTGGCAAGTCAATAAAGCATAAAAACACTATAATAGGAATCCAATTACCCGCTGCGTAAGACCATCTGAGCCTTAGATATCATATACTAAAATAATTCGCATAAAGGCCCTTCAAATAAATATATATTAATATTAATATTTATATATATATTAATATTAATATATTATATATAATTATTATTATAATAAGTATATTATATATTTGATAATTATATTTATTAATATATATTTTTATGGTAAAAATTGAAAAACCATATTCCGTCTGATCCTTTGATATTTCGATATTATCGAGTCTTGAATTATATAACGAAACATCTTAATTCTTCTTATAAAATATCTAATCGTCAGTACTGGTGATCTTTACCAGTGATCTCCTCTCTCTTCTCTCTATATATATATGATATATTATATAATTTATTTCATATATTCATATATATATTATATTTTATTAAATATAATATATATATATATATTATTATAATATATTATATATATATATTATTAGTCATTATATATATAATATTATGTAAATCTTGTTAAGTCTTACACTACAAAACTTTATATATAACCTATGCTTAAAAGCCCCCAACTAGGCCCTTAAACCTAATGGATATTATGAAAAGCCCCCATAACTAGGCCCTAACCCTTATGGATTTTATAGTATAAGCACCAACTAGGCCACTAACCTTAATGGAATTATGAAAGCCCCCAAACTGCCCTATAACTATAATGGAATTTGAAATGCCCACATACTATGAACCCTACTTATATAGGAATTATATTGTTCCCCCTTATGTAGGAGCTAATAAGGCAGATATATATTTATATATATATTATATATAATATTTATTATATATAATATAATTATATATATATTATATTCATATATATTACTATTATATTTATTATATTATTATATATATATAAATATTTATATATAAAGGTATTATATATATATATATAATTATTTATATATTATATATATATTATATATATTTTAATTATATATATTATATATAATATATTATATATATTATATATTTATTATATTATATTATATAATATATATATATATATTTATATATATATATATAATTATTATACTAATAGAATTAAATATTTTTTAGTATTACAATAAAATTTAAATTTGATCTCGAATTTTCGTTATACAACAGTGGGAATGAGATTTTTCTCAAACTTTTATTAGTTAAATCAAATTAAAATACTGTAAGAAGGCTGGTAAAGTCGAATCATCCATCATTATAAATATCATATAAATTCATATTTAAATTTCAGCAAAATATAAATCTTTAAGTTTAACTTTCCTGATGGTATTGCTCCTGTGGTTCTCGATAACGGCTTCTAAACAACAAACTAGTGTTTTTATAATATTTGTTTTTAATAATATATCGCTAAACCTATTGACTCGAATATATCGGATACATATTGAATATATTCGTATAATAATTGGATATATTGAAAGTTATCAGAACGAAATTGGTTCAGTTAATTCATTACAATATATATATTATTATAATATTATATTATTATTTATATATATTATTATTAGATTTATATTAATATATATATATATATATATATATTTTATTTATATTATATATAATATATATTCAGGTTTATTGTGACGACCTCTCTCATTAACAACCTGAGGTAACCGATGACATATGCATTTTCTCACAATGGCTGTTTCCATGGAGATCTAGAAACGCTTGCATCTTCTAAAAAGGATTATCAGGTTAAGAATAACTGACTTGATTTATTCCTTTAATTATTAATATTATTTTTTTTTTATATATATATATATAATATATATACTAATTATATTATTTATATATTATTATATATCAGTATATATATTATATATTATATAAATATATATATTATTGTTATAGTTTATTTTAAGCGTATATATATATATAATATAGAATTATTTATTATTAGATTAATTTATCTAGCGTAATATAATAGCTTCATTATTAGTATATGTCATATATCACTAGTGTAGGTGTATAATAGTACTAATTATAATGACATAGTAGCGGTAGTTGTTATGTTCTCGTTGCTTTTATTTATATATATAATATTATATTTATAATTGTATGATGTTATTATTTATTTTATTTATTTTATTATATAGATAGCTCGAGCGATAGGTATGAGATTATATAGATATAGTAGCCTAGACGAAGGAGTTATCATATTCTATATATAATACTATATACTGATTTTCCATATAATTACTTTATCATTACTCTCCCATGTATATATGGAGGATTTATGGGTATATAATGATATCTATATATATATATATAGTATACTATAACCTATAGAGAGTATCTAGGTAGGTTTCGAGCTTTATTCAATCCTATACTATATGATTAGGATATAGCGATCTTGATGCATTTGAGTCACTTATAGAGAGTATATTTGTAGGGTATTTCAGGTATAGTCGGCTTTCTGTCCGAACCGAGAAACTATGGGAATGTCCATTCACAAATGTATTATAGTTAGCTTATATAAGTATAGTAATAGTGAGCCCTATGATTATAGTTACCCTCCACTCTTAAGTAATATATATATAGTATTATATATATATATATATAAGGTATGCTATAGACTATATAAGGAGTGAGTAGTGAGTAATAGATGAAAGAGGAGAGAGATAGCGGGTTATGATAGGTTTTTCACATTTCACAATTATTAAGTTATTAGAAATTAGTCGAGATATATATATAGTAGTAAGTAGTGTTATAACAGTGAAGTTTATTCCTCGTGTATTGTGCTGGACGTGGTTGCACGAGGAGAGATATAGAGTTAGATAAAGTAGGATTTTCGTAATGTGTAAATGATTAATACGGTGAAGAATGTTCCCATTCGAGAGTAAACACCATTGTAAAAAGACGTGTAGTAATATAATATGTGTAACATACGAGGCTTGGTCAAGTGTCTCTGACCACTTTCCAATAATTATAATTTCATAATTCGTACCCACGATTTACCTAATACCTAACAATAAATGTTATATTTACCGGAGAAGTTTCTCTTAACCATCTTATAAGGTTCATCCCATAGTTCTACCATACCTGTCCGTACGGCATTTACACCTTGGTCTCAAGAGTTTCAATACACTACTCCTCCTTTTAATCTGATTAGTGGATAAAGAAACAAAATAGCTTTGGGAAAAGCATATCACCCGCGAAAGTTTTGAAATAATAACAGCATTATACTATCATCATACGTATTAGTCACATTTCTAAATATGTTATATTTGAGACTAACACAGTTTCATCATAATGAGAGGATGAGATGGCTATCTACCTTGCTCAGTTTAGTAGGGTTAATAACCTAGAACTTGTTTAAGATCAGTGGATGGATACCACTAATAATAATCAGACATCTTAATCAACACAGATAAAAATCTTTCTTAGTAAATTACATTACACAGTTTACTAATTTGTACTTACCAGCTAAAAGCAAATTTGTAAGTTATTTATATTTTATTTTTGAGATACTCTTGCTACA
The DNA here is from genome assembly GCA_015478945.1 of Trachelipus rathkii. Classification (NCBI taxonomy): domain Eukaryota; kingdom Metazoa; phylum Arthropoda; class Malacostraca; order Isopoda; family Trachelipodidae; genus Trachelipus; species Trachelipus rathkii. The sequence continues at coordinate 5,308 of JABUQX010000531.1, read as the reverse complement.
CAAGAATAAAAATGAGTCCATTTTCTTGAAGCTAATTTCTTTGGGAAAATAAAATATTTTTGATTATTAGTATTTTATTTAACCATCTTTTCTTTTCCATCGAAAGAATGTGCCGAAGATTCCTAATATAAGGTATCTGCTTCTCTCTATATCTTAACTCTCTTCATTATCTCTCTTATCTTCTTCTATTCTTTCTTGTTAATGTGGATGAAATTACTCGCTTCGGATCAAGTCTTCATTTTTTCTCAACCTAATTCTATTTTTTTTTTTAATATTTCTACTTTCTTCTCTTCGTAATATATAATATTTATATTAATATTATATTATTATATTTATTTGTATATATATATTATTAATAATATTATATATATAATATTATATTATATTTTAATAATATTTATAAGTATTTATTAATATTATCTATAAGATATTTAAGCTTAAATTATTCTACTTAATTAAAGGCATTAATAGATAAAAACTGGCATAGTAATTTAATTTTTTATATATTTTATATATCTTACAAATTGGTACAAAATGTTATATAAAAATTTTTCAATGTTTATCTTTATATTGGTTATGTTTGTATTAGTAACTATACCACATTATTTTTATAGTTGTTGTGTATTTGAGATATATATAATATTATATTATATTACTATATAATATTATTTTTATTAATATTATATATAATTATTATATATTCTACTTAATTAAAGGATTTTACAGATAAAAACTGGCATAAATTAAGTTATATATTTTTAATATATAAAATATCATTATATTGTGTTAATTATAATAATATATGACAAAAGTTTTTATTTATTTAAAGTTTAAATAAAATAATAGTTTTCCACATTTTGCCTCACATTTTTCATTGCAAAGGGCAAACTCTACTTATTAGAGTAGAGTTGCCAATTTTGGGAAGAACTTTATATATTTTAAAAGACCATCGAGAGGAGGCACTATTATTGATGGTAAAACTCCTCAAAATCAGAAATATTGGTTTAAGTACAAGTGTAGAGTCTATATTACAGTTGCCTGAGGGCACCACTGGTTTATTAAAGCATTTATAGATGGGTTGCTCTCTTAGTATGTTTGATTCACTAATCGTATATGCTCAGTAATGATCTCATATTAAACTTAATTATTAATTGTTTGTAAGAATAAAATGATTTTTTCATATGCTAATATATATGCGTCCTTGTATAAGGAACATTTTAAACAGTTATGTCTTAATACGTATATCAGGAATACGATAAGTAATTTGACATTATATGTATTTTAGTGATATATCTTTTTGGTATTTTTTTTAGAGGAGGCCCGACCTAATGTGATTCCTCTACTTTAACTTTATGCACTTTATTAATTGGTTGTAGAAGATAGTTGTGAATCTTTTCATATTCTTATTTTTAGTTGAGTGTCTTGTTAATTAATAAGTATTATATATACTTTATTATATATTTATTATTTATTTATTTACTTATATATATATATATTCATTTAGGTTATACTATCGATAGAGATTTATTTTTTATTCAGGTAATATCTATACTAGTATATGGGAATTTACCTACTCTATTATATATTATTATCTATTTTTATATATTGAGTCTTATGTATGGTATTATGGATTATTGAATTATTTTATTATATATAGTATCATTTATTAATTATTTTTATTTGTATATTATTTATTATATATAGTATATATATATAATTCAGTAATAAGTATTAGAATCATATGTTATATATATAACTATATACCTATATAATATTCATATATACTTATATATATATATACTTTATATTATAATAATACCTTATAATATACTTATTTTATAAATTATATATATAGTTTAACTACATATATAATTTATATAAATATATTATATATTAATCATATATTTAATCTTTTACTTCTTATTTATGTTTATTTTAGGGTTTTTATATATATTATATTATATATATTTATTTATATATATATATTATATATTATATATATAATTATATATATTATATCTATATTAATTATATATTATATTATATATATATATTAATTATATATTTAATTAATTATATTTATTAATATATTATATTATTTATATATAAAACGAAGTGATATATATATAATAATATATTATGTTTATTTTTATATATTATATCAATATAATATATAGTATTAATGTTTTTTTATATATTTGGTATTAGAGATTTGACTAAATTATATATATTGTTACCGTAAATTTTATCTTATATGTAGGTACTATAGAGTGAGTTGGCGTTATTATATTAATATATATATACTACTTTACCTATAACCATATTTATATATAATATATATATATATTATTATATATATATTATTATATATAATCTATATAGTTTATAATTATATATATATTTATATATATATTATATATATATATAATATATATATATATATATATATATTATATATATATATATATATATTAATTATATATATATATGTTATATATTATAATTTAATATATATTATATTCTATATTATTATTATTATATATTAATATATATATATATTTATTATATAATATAATATATATTATATATAGTATTAATAATCTAATATATATTATTATTTATATTATATATATATTATCATAATATTATATATCTATATATATTATATATTATTATTATTATAAATATATTATTATATCTATTTATATATATTATTATATTTATTAATATATATATATATTTATATATTATAATATTTATTATATATTATATATTTTATTATTTATATATATATTATATATATTATATATTATATTATATATATATTATATTCAAAAATTATTAGTTGTTAGATAATTAGGGCTAAATAATTACTTTCGCTCCCTTTTATCTTACCTGTCAAGGTTTAGTGCCAAATTTTAAATTTTTAAATGTCTGTCGCCAACTAAACACTTCTTGAAAGTAGCAGATTTAGTGCTAGAAGTTTCTATGTAATTTAATACGTATTGATTATAAGCGCTCATAACTGCTACACAGGTCATTAATAAAACTAAGGTAAGGGTCATAATAAAAGATAGCGAGTTTTCTGCTATTATCTTTGGCCACTTTATCAAGAAAGGCACTCATGTGTTTTTGTTCGACATGAGAGCATTGATAATTAGTGAACAACATTCCATGTGTCTATACATGTCTCAATTCTTCTTTTTCATTGATATTTGAACAATGAGCCCCCCCCCCCTCATTTCATTTCAAGGGCCTTTACATAAAAGACTGCTGGATCCTTAGCGGAGGAGCACGGCCGAATGATGTTACAGATTAATTAAATAAGTATATTATAACATAATAGTTCCAGTCTTATTATACATAATTATAAATAACATAGTGTATCTATTAATTTTAATAAGTTAGTAATTTCTAAAGATTAAGTTTATATAGCTTTTCCTTCGGGTTTAGAATTATCAAGGGTAATTCATATATATTATTTATATTATATATTTTTCTTTAATATATATTTTTTTGGGGCTTGAAGTACTAATAGTGAATATTATATAGTATATAGAGGAGGTAGGTAGTTTTTAGTCTATCACTATATATAGTCGTCTACTATACGTGGTATATATATAATATATAATATATATATATATATATAGTAAGTAGATACTTAGCTAATATATTATTTCTCTACTAAATATTTATATAGCGATATTATTATTTAGGGTATTATTATTTATAGCTATATATCAGTGTGTGATGGTATATATTAAACTTATTAAATTCTAAGTGATTTTTGTCTTACATCTTTGGGCATCATAATAAATATGTGAATGAATCCGAAAAATGTTACTATATATATATAATTTCGGTATATTACTATATATATATATATTATATCCTTTATTAGGTTTTTATATATTTATTACATAATATTTTATATAGATTATATATTGTTATAGATGTTATTTATTAATTACATATAGTCAATTTTTATATATATATAATATTTAATAATTATTTAAATAATGTGTTTTTATTTATTTTATTTTTTAAAAAAAAAAAATAATAAGTTTTTTCTTATTTTGTTATTCAACATATTTATTGGCTAAAGGGCAATCTATCATATATGAGTAGAGTTGTCCTCAATTTTTGGAGTGATTTATTTTAGACGCGCTCGGAGACCGCGAAGGCTTGTGAATTAGCGTTCTCTCAACATATCTGTGAAGGAAGGTTTCTTCTTACGTTATTGCACCATGACAACCGAGTGTTTAAGCATTATAATTAAGCTCTCTAGTAGGCACAAATTCCAAACTCGACCAATGATATCTATTAAGAAAAATTCATAAAAGAAAATAAATGAATTGAATTTAAGTTTAGCGTCTTGAGTATAGAGCTATTGTTAACTATTGTATTTTCAATAGTATATTATTAATACGTCATATTGAATATTTCAGTTACGTCTTTAAGTTGTCTTGGTTTTTTTTTAGAAGAGCGCCCGGCTTTCCTGTGTTCTCTTCCCTCCGTATTTTTTTATAGTCCCGTAGAATGTTTAATAATTTTTATATGTTTAAATATATTATTATTTATTCATATTATAATTTTTTATATTATATATAAGGTCTATTATAGGATAGTAGATATGTAGGTGCAGGTAGGTGAGGAGAGTTCAGATCTATTACGTTTTCCATCGCCATGAAGGCTCATATAGGGTATGCTTAATTTATATTATAATATTATATATATTATCTATATATATTACATTAATATTTTTGGCTCTAGTATTTTTTAATTAATATATATTAAGATTTTGGGTTTATATATATATACTATTTTACAATTATACAGTTAAATAATCTTTTATAATTATATATGTAGCTATATAATATATATATATCATATACTTATATTGCGTATTGCTTTATATATTTATATTTAGTACATTTATTTTGCTTGTAGTTACAAAACTTTAATTCAGAGTATTTTTATATATATTATTTACTACTTGTAATACTTCTATATTTTAATAATACGATCAAGTAGTATACCTTTATTATATATATTCTATATCATATATTATTATTTATATTCTATATATAATTATTTATTTTACTCATTATATCATATATATATAATATAATACTATTTAAATAATATATATATATATTATCTATATATATTATTATATTATAAAATATTATTACCTTACACAATATATATAGAGATATATATTATTTCAATAACATTATGAATTATAAAATATATATTTTTATATATATTATATATATTGTATATTATATATTTATTTTAGTATTAT
>JABUQX010000530.1:37500-51031 GCA_015478945.1 Trachelipus rathkii | reverse complement strand
AAGCACAGTCTGCTTTTGAGGCTTCCAAAGAAGCCCTCGCTACTGCCACCCTTCTCGTCCATCCTCAGGACTCTGCACCAACCTAAGGTCTGTAAGGTGGGATGCCTCTGATTTCGCTGTCGCCTGTGCTCCAGCAATTTTCCTAAATGGAGTTGGTGTCCGCTTGCTTTCTTTTTCGCGCAAGCGTTCAAAGACCTTCTGAAACACGGTAATATGTTTCGGCAGGAGTTGCTTGCCACTTATCTTGCTGTTCGCCACTTCAGGTACTTTTTGGAAGGGGGAGTTCAACATCCTGACCGACCACAAACGTCATCACATTCCCGCTATGTTTCTGGGCTATGAAAGGCATTCTCCAGAGAAACCGCATCTGAGTATGCTCACAGTTACAACTGGACATACGCCACATCTCTGAGTGGATAGTTTCAGCCGCGGATGCACTTTCCCGGATTGAAATAATTTAACGCCTCTTTCTCCCATCCTGACATTGAATTCTTGAAGTATGGCAATTCGATCTTCCAACAGGACCTCTTCTCTATAGTGCCGAGTGGCTCATCATTCTCTCCGGCCATTTGAGAAGAGACTCCTGCTGCGACATCTCACAGGCAATCTGTCCTTTTCGTTCAATTCCTTTCGAAATGCGGTCTTCCTCAACCTCCACTCGCTCTCACACCCTGGCATCGAGGCTTCACGCAAACTGATGACAACTCGTTTTGTGTGGCCTCAAGTCAATGCCGACGTGGTGAATTGAACTCGCCCTTGTATGGCTTGTCAACGTTCTAAAGTGTTTTGTCAACTTCTAAGGTGCAATAGGCCATACTAAAGCTCCCTTTAGGCACCTTCTTGCCTCCTGGTGAACTCTTTGAGAGGGTTCACATTGACATTGTTGGCCCTCTTCCGCCTTCTCATGGCAAGCGATACATTCTCACCTGTATTGATCAGTTCACCCGTTAGACAGAAGCTATTCCCCTCTCTGTTGCTACTGCTGAATCTATCGCTAAAGCTTTCTTGTCCCACGGAGTATCTCGCTTCGGTGTTCCTCTCTTTGTCACGACGGATCAAAGGCGTGTTTTTGAATCCTTTCTGTGGAAAGATTGATGCGGCTTGCTTGGTTCTAGAAGATCCATATAACTAGCTTCCATCCCCAACAAACTGGATTTGTGAGAGGTTTCACCGTCAGCTTAAAGCCTCTTCATGCGCATCCTCAGACCAGGAACACTGATCTGAAACTCTCCTTTTAGTTATGCTTGGCATACGGCACTGCCGATTAAGGAAGATCTTCAGTGTTCGTGCTGCCGAACTCGTCTATGACGCTACTCTTCGCCTTTTTTTCTCAATCTTGTTTTCTTTCTTCGACTGACCGATCTCTTTTCGTATTTCTCACACGCTTATGAGACACTGTGCCCGCTCTCTTGGAAACCTACCCCGGACCCGACAACACCAAAGTGCATCCTTCACTTCCGAAGGATATTTTCTCTGAACACCGTTGTTTTTAGGCATCACTCGCACCGTTCTGTCTCTCCAACCCAAGTACGATGGACCTTTCCCGGTAGTACTTCGGAAGGAGAAGTTTCTTCACAAACAGCGACCCACACGCACAGAGGTCATCTCGATCGATCGTCTCAGCTGCCTTATTTTGAGGCGAACCCTCCTGACGTCCCGGATTCGGAATTGTTCCCGCGCGAGCGATTTCGTTTCCCTTGGCTACACAAATCTTCTGATACTCCTGTCGTCCTCCCGCCCTCCTTCTCTTCCTGTCGCTTCCTCAATTCTCCAACCTCCCTTTTTACCTCTCTTCCCTGATCCTCTTTCTTCGTCACCCCCCCAACCCAACAACCACCCTCCCTTATAACCATCACCAACTCCACATCATACTATTCATCCCTTGGACCCACAGCTCCGACTCCTCCCGCGCTGCACGTCCCATTACTCGTCTCAAAAACGCGACTCATGTTTTCCAATGCTCACGACTCCGACCCAGCTTCCCCGTCCTTCCTTCGTTCTGCCTTGTTACCGTCTGCGTCAAGGGGTAGATCGAGTATAGGTCGACAGGTGAGATGGCCGCAACGCCTCCTAGAGTAATTCACCTGGACCTCTCCTCTGGATGGGGGTTATATGGCATGAGAAATTTGAATAAAACTGCACCACTATATAAATGTAATCTATGCTAACATGTTCTTTACGCGTGCTTTGTTTATATCGTTTAATTGAACGTCGGTTGGAGATTGTTATCACTCATATGCACAACGTTTTTACGCACGCAATTCGCTCCTTATTCTACTGGATTTTTGAATATTTTATGTTGATTTTTAAGCATTAATGTGTAACACATACCTTTCTTTGCATACCAAAGTTGTGTGAGTGAAATTAAAAGGTGATATTTGAATACGTATAATAATATTCTTTATAATGATAATATTATCTTTATTAGCTAGTTTATTCATGGTAGAAGATCCAGTTAGAACAAACCGGATCTTAATTTTTTTTACCCCATTCCTAAAAACGGATCTACGGTCAATTTTTCCAAGATTGAACTTTTAAAATTTTACCATTTAGGCTTCACCCATAGGTTCATTCTGATATTTCATGGGCCTACAACCTTGTTTTTATCTACATAAATTCTTTGTTCACTACATTATAATTAAAATTACCAATTGTAATATGCATATATTTATATAGTTAGATTCTTATCTATATTTATAACCCGTTTTCCTAAATATCAAACTATATTTGTCATATTATTTTCTTAGGAAAACTGGGGTCCGTGCCTTAGTCTGAATCATATTTTCATCTACATTACGAATCAATTATATGAATTTGTTTTTAATACTGCTTTTACTTCACCTGTATACAAAACAATTCTACAATAATATATATATATTATATATATATATATATAATATATATATATATATTATATATATATATATATATATATTTATTTATTTATTTATTTATAGTATATATAAATATAATATTTATATTTTGAAAAATAATTTATTATATTATATATATATACTTAAAAAAAGGAACGTTATTTTAAAATTATTTAATGCTTCACCTTTCTTAAAATAAATTGAAATTTATTTACCATAGATTTTAAAATTAAAAATAAGTTAGTACAAATTTCAACAAGAGAGTGGGTGATAGAGAAAGACGTTAAAGAAAAATATACTGAAGGAGATATTATGTATTGTGTAATAGCATATATATAAATCAATATATTCATATATATATATAATCTCTACATATATATATATATATATATATATATATATATATATATTATATATATATATATATATATATACTCCATGGGTGTTTCTTCACTTACCAGGATTAGATCCCGGGCCCTCGCAGGCGGAATAGCAAGTGTGTTGACCACTTGGCCACGATGAGCTAAAAAGATGTGTGACAATAAGGACTGCCCATGTCAAGTCAGGTACCTCAAACCACGCATCTCTGCTCACACTCGGGTCAAAGGCAACACAGGACCCATGTAAGGAGAACACTCATAACCGGAGAATCTATTTGTATTGATGTAAATACTGCTATAAATAAAACTATATGCAATTTTGTGTATGATTAAATGTTAAACTTCTTACCGGAGTCAGACACGGTCCTTGCAAGGACGCTAATAGCAAGTGTTGGTTGACCACTTGGCCACGATTGAGCTAAAAAAAATACGCGGATAAGGACCGCCTATGTCAGGTAAGGTACCCCAAGCCGCGCATCTTAGCTCAAACTCGGGTCCAAGGCAAAGCAGGACCCATGTAAGGGAACACTAACCGGAGAATCTATTCTTTATTGCATGTAAAATTATAAATACTGCTTTTAAATAAACCGCAGCTCAATATGTATTGATAAAAATACTCCTTGAGAGATTCTTCACTTACCAGGATTAGATCCCGGGAGCTCGCAGACGACCAATATGAGAGTTCATTATCAGGATATAAATCCAAAGAGGCTTAAGAAGGCAGAGTTCGTATATGGCTTGTCATCTGCAACTTACCATTGATAGACCGCCAACTGGATAATATGCTTAATTTCACTTGCTTTATATTTATAAAGTATTAAACTTATCAGTCATTACCCTCATCACATTCATCAATGAATAAGCACTGCTTATTTTTTCCTTTGCTTCTTTCAGCTATATTTTTTCAATATTATATTCATGAGTTACAGGGTAGTGACCTTTACTATTTTGATATTTAATGTTTACTTATAGAACACCTCCTTTTATATCTTGTTACACCATCTAATCCTCACTAATAAGATATAACACTTGGTATAACTAAAATCCATACGGCATGGGCGATAAGTCGTGCAACTTTATAAACATTTCTGTGGAGACCATCCGGCTCCTCATTTATCTGTTATTCTGATTAATCTTTTCTGCGTGTTCTTCGACAGTACTGCTTCTACAATCCCTAATCGACTTAACCTTTACTCGCACCAGAAATTATCTACTTATTTGTTTCTTTTCCACCCCTATGCGCGGTATACGATCTCGTCTCCTGTTATTTTCATTGTTGGACAAAAAAAATCCAACCCAAAATTTTTTTCTTAGCATAACAGCCTTGATGGTCTGTTGATAGTTCCTTGTTTATCATTAAGATCTTGTTATTAAGAATAGTAGATCGTTCGAGTATATCAATTAGTTATATTATTAATAAAGAAATATTCCGATTCACATGTTGGTATATCAATATATTTTAAGTATTCACTTTTGTATAATTAGAAGTCTCCATATGAATGCGTCATTAATGAGATACGTGGACTCTTTCAACTTAATTAGAGCCCATGCTCGCATTGTTATCTTACAGAGAGAGCACAAATGTATATGTCCAACATATACTTGCTATACTTCATAATACTAACCCTCCAAACAGGTCTCCTTGTAAACTCTCGACCCATTGTGAATTGGCCTTTCCCTACGCAAACTCACTCTCGGCTCACCTAAAATGACACTTTAGGTAACTACTATAACTAAAAACCCGCCATAGTTCGTCCTCGCTGCTCAAATCCTCTCTATTCACTATATATTTCAAATACACTGACTCTACCCTAAACAACCTGCATTAATAAAGCGTGGATATACCTCTTTTCTTTATAAATCGTTGCTTAGAGAGGGGCTTCAACCAAGTATCTAAGTACGAGCTCACACTCTCACAAATACGTAACAATAGCTCATTGTATTAGAAACATCTTTCATCTATTAAGAAATCTTAACATAAACGTCTCACATCTCTAATGTACATGACTCAATTTGACATTGTTACCTAAATAACATATCGAGATTGGCGGAATATTGGTTATTCGCGTGTCGGTTATACATTTATATTTTTCACAGGTTTATGTAGACTTAAATCCTTCATTCTCTTTCATAAGATCACTGCCTTTTAACTGTTTTCTCTCAATATTAGGATACCTTAAAGCATAACGCTAGTGTAACCCCTAGAGATACTATTTGTTTCCCTCAGAATGATAATTATGAGTACATCTACTCTCATCCTTTCCTCTCCATGTTGTGGATTATATCAATAAGATGCTGAACCATATTAAACGACATATTATTTGTTGTAATAAATTTTAGTTATCATGATCCCTCTGAGAAATTCGCTCACCTTTCTATCAAGTATATAACATCTTCACTATACTTCTTTCTAACCTCTCCTTAATATTTCTTCTAAAATACTATCAACTTCTCCAAAAATTCTCCTTGTATTTCTATAAATAAGGGGCCCAGCCTTTATTTGCAGCTTCAGAATAATCTATAATATATATCTTTCTTTTTTTTTATTATATAATCTTAATAGTATTGAAGACAATTACTTTTATACTGGTATATTATATATATATTATATATATAAAGCTTAAACACAGAGTAAAGATGAGTAAAAAGTCTGAAATAACATATTTAATTTATATTTATACAAGCAATTACAACTAAATCTAATACTTATGATTAAATACATAATTACAGTTTTACTCCCAAACTAGGTTGACTTCTTATAAGGTGTTTTAAACAACTTCACTATTTCTCTCTGGCTACACACGTTAATATTATTTTATCTTGAAGCTAATAGAGAGGTGCCTGAGCGACAGTGAGATCAGGTCTATTGCACTCTTGGATAATTATCCAGATAAGCTTGCTATCGCACTTGTCTGTTAATTTATAGATTAACACAGTTTCTGGAAAAATTATACACTGATTAGCTTAAGTCTGATTAGTTCTTGTATATGATCTCATTCACATTCCTATCTATCCGACGTGGCCTTTCTTCCAGTACGCGATGTAATACAGCTATCACAACACAACATATTTATATAGTACCTCCTTTCCTTGGTCACTATGAAACTCCAAGCTCACTCTTCATCATCAAATTCCGACTTTGTACTGCTTTCACTATCTAAGATATTCGTCTTTTAAAGACTTAATAACTTATATAAAGCATATTCTTGCTAGGATTATTAACGCACCCTCTATATAGGTAAGCTCTCCTCTAGGATATTTTTTAAATATATATGCATTCAATTTTTTCACTTCAAGTCTTACTTCATTAGGTATATCAATCTACATCGTTTACATTCAAAAGGTGTCTACAGTTTTACTAAGTGCGTTGGGAGATGTGAGCTACACACAGTCATTTTAAGACTCTATCACATTTATTGAGTTTATATTGCATACGTTATCGATTTGATATCTTTTTAAGAATTTGCGAGTCTCCATGGTATGTTACAATCGTGTTATCTGATATTCTAACTTATCCTGATACATCTCTTTCGTCAGTATTGGTTAGGTTGTTCGATCTCTCATTATTCATATAAGCTGGTGAGGATAGTGCGACTTCGTCTGAAATAAATAAATCAGTTCACTCTAATATAAAAATTCCTCGTTGTGTGCATCTAACTTTTAGTTTTGAAGTGAAAGAGGGCCTGTAATGCGCCACATGCATTTCTAGGAGTCAGTAATATCTTGCATTATATTTGGTTATGATATGAGTGAGTTGGCAACACAACGATGATGTAGGTAATAATGTTTCACCAAATCAGAAGTACTGTGAAACCTCTGGAGATTCTGAGGAAGCTGACACCACTACTTCACTATTGTGACCACTCTCTTATACTATATGTTGCATGTGTGTTAATATTTAATATCTTCATCTTCTCATCTCATAACTCTTGAGTACATACTAGGCGATGTACTTCGCAACCTTCTTCTATCATGGGAACAACCACTTACGTTTATTTCTCGAGCTGGAGCTATAACTGAGAATGTAGTAAATCCGGTAAGCGCAAATACCCCTCCGGCTTCTCATGTAGCTCAACTCTTTTTCTATCTTCAGATTTAATGTTTGAATGGTACCGAGCAGTGATGCTCTCTTATAATGATAGTAACTCTTTTATACACGCCTTAGTCGTTTACTTCTGAGGAGCTCTTGTATCTCTCAAAAAGAACACTTTTCTTACTTTTTATAAGATGACTATTAAAACAGACTTCACTATACATACATACGGAAGAATATTTCTTCAAATCCCTTGCGTGAATTAATTTTACCGGTTGGTTTCTTTCATAGAGGTGCTCCAGTCTATATTTTAATATTCTCTCCATATTAAAGACGGTAATATCACTTAAACTTTGCACGTGATTATGCAGTGCATTACTTTCGAGCGTTAGTGAGGTGTATACTATATATACTCTCTCCTCTTATATGAAGAAATGCTGGTACGGAGCAAATCACTCTGGTGCTGGTTTTGGAGTATAACGTATACATACTATTCAGTAATAAACCCGTTTCAAATATTTTTTCTCTATATGGCCTTTTATCTCGTGAGAATTTCACCTCACCATCTTCTATCATATACTTTTCACACAGCTCATATCGCTAATTTACAGTGGAGGAAATAGCGCATTGAGTCATACATTAATTTGACTTCACTGTCTCTCTCTCTCTAAGCTCTATCAACCAAAGACCCAATAATGAATTGTCATTTCAAAGAAAACACTTACCGCATATGCTTTGTCTTTTGATGAAAATAGAGACAATTTCTCGAACCGTTATGGAAATAAATCATTGAGAGCCTATTTATGTTATGGTGAGTACTAAACAATGTGTACCTGTGTATACATTAATGTATACGCAGTGTATACCTGCGTATACATTAATAATTACACAATGTGTACCTGTGTATACATTAATGCAAACGCAACGAGATATCTTAAATGATTTATATGCCTTCATTGAAATTGAATAACATCTTTATAATTCTTTTAAAATTTTCCTGTAAAACATTATAAACTACACCATATCTTCATTAGTTTAACAAGGTGTCTGTGACCTCACTAAAAATCTCCATTCACTTAAAATATTTAATAATAGAATAGATGTTTGACAACAGTGAACACTGGTCGGCAGTAGACATACATCACACTGTCTGAACTCAGTGACTCACGGCGATACTCTGTAAAACATTTTCTTCCATCATCAACTCTGTTTATTTGTGAATAAATGAGTGTATAATTTAGACTTATAAATTAAAAAGCTACACCAGCAAAATGCAACTAGTAAGTATATTGATAGTATACTATATATTTGAACTTAATATTATTTGCTTAGAGAGTTTAGTATTGCTCGTTTACCCGAATATATAATATTTGAGTATATTGGATGTTGCACGGATGAATATTTAAGCAATTGAGAAAAAAGTTTGCTTTCTCAGGCTCAAGAAACAAAGCAAGTAACCCGATCCCAGCTTTTCGAAAATAATATTTAAGCTTAAGAAATGTCCGTGCGAATTTTTAACGACTTGGAAAGTAACAAGCTAGGCTCTTCAAGCGGTTTTAATCTAAGAATATTTCTGAGAATCAGTACTTACTACTTACCAAGGTCACTTCTCACTTGGCAAATATGATCCAGTTAAGAATAATTAAATATGAGAAGAACCCGGATAAGACCCCAGAATAATTCTTAGTAGAAGCACAGACGATTGTCGTTTCTTTGATATACTTTGAATTATTAAATGCCGAGCGATAAAATAATTAATTTGTTGACTTTGATTCACCAGAATAGCGATGCACACTAACAAATACCTAGTTTTAGGGTATATTCCCGAAAATAGCTTTATAAGCGAAGACATAATACAAAGTCAAAAAAGCGAATAACTCCACGCGGTCGATCTGACATCTTTGGTATTTGGCAACCTCCAGGCTTCCAGGAAACTTAACCTTTTTTTTTTAAACTGGAATATTTTCCCTTTCCAACAACTATGCATAATAATTTTTATATCCTCCCTCGGGGGGAATAACTTCCTGCATCTAAATGGTAGAAGTCAGAATTTGAATAATGTGAACATGAATGTTTGAAAAACATCGGCAGAATATTTAATCCGATTCTTCCGATGAATCATACTCGAAAAGATTTTTCTTGGCAGCTTTCCGCTTAGGCCGAATGTTTTGAGTATTTCTATACCAGCAGAGTTTATGAACCTTTAGCATCGATCGGAGACGTTGAGGGGGGTTGGGTCACATCTCCAGGAATATTTAAGGATGAATTTGCCGTAAGTCCTGAATGATGAAGTCCTGCATAATGACATTACGGGAAAATAGAGAAAATGTTTTGGCCGGGATTCGAACCAACTCATGTTGCGAACGGAAACGAACATTAGGTTTGAAACAAAAAAAATTATTTCACCACGCATACTTCGATAAGTATTTCTTCACTACACTTAACAAAATTTGTTAAATATTTTTATTTTTGACAAAGTTCTAAAATTAGTTTTAAATTTATTATTATTATTATTATTATTATTATTATTATTATTATTATTATTATTATTATTATTATTATTATTATTATTATTATTATTATTATTATTATTATTATTATTATTTTATAGCACATTTTTAAGTTATCTGTTATTGCTAATTACTCTTAGAGTAAAAAAAATTTTGCCAAGTTCAAAGACACGCAATTATTTATTATGAAACTACTACATTTTATTGTGGTTTTAACCTTCTTTGTTTGAAAACTACAATGGTGGTAGTTTTACTTGTCACTTTCCTTTCTCATGACATATTGTTGATGGGGCGAGGGGTGATGAGGAGTGGACTGACACGGTTCCTTCTGTGAACCATTTTTTTTCCTCTGATTCCGATTTTGGCTGAACCCCCCCAAAAAATCTTAAATTTTTTTTATTTTACTTCGGAGACGGCTCCGGCTCCGGTTCCGGAGCCGCGGCTCCGGCGCCGGCTCCTCAGGCTTGGCCTAGCATTCTAATTTTCATAGATAAGATTATATTTTCTACTAAAATAATGTTACACTACTTATATATCTTCGGTGTGGGGGGTTAAATAGTTTGTTATAATGAAGGAACATTTGGCGAGGGATGGGTGGGGAGTTGTGGGAATATTAGGATCAATACTTTGGTTCATTAGTACCATTGTCCCCACTAGGGAAGGGGGTCCAAGAACCCCCCCCTCACCACCAAAATTTCCCTTCCCCCATGTTTGCCGTGATTACTCTATCCGATTAATTGCATAATTATTGCGTAAATTTTTTTTTAACTAAATAATAATTAACTATATTAAATAATTATTAGAGTTAAAATATGGGAACTATAATAAATTTTTTATTATATTATTATTATTATTATTATTATTATTATTATTATTATTATTTTATTATTAATATTATTAATATTATTAATATTATTATTATTATTATTATTATTATTATTATTTATTATTATATTATTATTATTATTATTATTATTATTATTATTATTTATTATTATTATTATTATTATTATTATTATTATTATTATTATTATTATTATTATTTTATTAATTTATTATTATTATTATTATTTATTATTATTATTTATTATTATATTTAATATTAATTATTCTTATTATTATTATATTCATTATTATTTATTATTTTATTATATATCTAATTATTATTATTATTTTATATTGATTATTTATATATTATTTTATTATGTAAGTAGAAGTATAGTAGTAGTAGTTAGTATAGTAGTAGTAGTAGTAGTAGTAGTAGAGTAGTAGTAGTAGTTAGTGTAGTAGTAGTATAGAAGCTTTTGGTTATTATTAATATTATTATTATTATTCTTATTATTATTAATTATTATTAATTATTATTATTATTATTATTATTATTATTATTATTATTATTATTATTATTATTGACTTTGAATATTATTATTATTATTGTTGGTAAAGATTTTATTTAAAATAATTTTTTCCTTATTAAAAGAAAATATTTATCACAGGGTGACACTATAATAATGAAATATACAATAATATAATAATAATAATAAAATAATAATAATAATAATAATATCACTCATTAATCTTAGTTTAAAAACATTGTCTGCCACAGTTAATGTTATATCTTACTTTTCACATGAATTGTTATCCCTCGGGATGAGGGGGCCAAAACCCCTCGATATTTTTCAGAAACTTTAAATAGAATGTATATTATATTATAAGAAGTTAAAGTTGTGTCAATTCGAAGTTACATCTAATAATTTAATATCTCTCTCTCTCTTCTCTCTCTCTCTCTGTCTCTCTCTCTCTCTCTCTCTCTCTCATTCTCTCGTCCTTCTCTCCTCTCTCCCCTCCATTCTCTCACTCTCTCTCAATCTCTCTTACTCTCTTTCTCTCTCTCTGTGAAATTTTTAATTAATTTTGTAATATGGTCAATAATGTTCTTATAAGATTAAAGGTTAGTCTGAAGATGGAAAAGATTCAATGACGGTTTAAGAAGTTATAAGTGAGGTGGACCTTCATCTCTCTTGAAGAGGTTTAATAGAAGTTATGAACTCTATATATCGAAGAAGGGAGAGAAATAAAATAAGATTTTATATATATATACTAAATTACATAATATTATATATATATATATATATATATATTATATATATATATATATAATTATATATATATATATATACTATATAATCATAATATAATTATAACATAATCTTATTCCTTTTTTAATTGGTGATGAGTGTTGAATTTTTTTTTTATTACATGATTATATTGCTTTAAAATAGATAATATACATATAATTTATTATTCAGAATTAGATAGCTGCGTTCTATTCCCTGGGAATAATAATCATAATAATAATAAATAATAATAATAAGAATAATAATAATAATAATAATAATAATAATAATAATAATAATAATAATAATAATAATAATAATAATAATAATAATAATAATAACTAATAATAATAATAAATAATACTAATATATAATATATAATAATAATAAATTAATATAATATAATAATAATAATAATAATATAATAAAATAATAATAATAATAATAAAATAATAAAATAAGGTATTCTGAATTATAATAAATCTGGGAATATTGGCTTGTGACGTCACTACAGGTGGGCGGGGCTTATTGATTAGGTTTGGTGAACCTATTTCTTCGTGATTGTGTGGATTATTTGCGTTCATTGGAGACTTTACAATACATTTACACGCATAACACACACTTCTCACATTCCACACACATTCATTACCACACATAGGAACACGTACGTTCATCAGGCGAGTACACATGAATTTAAATGTACATTTTTACGGGGTATTTAGTCACTGTATTGTAATATAAATTGTTAATGCTCTCCGTGAATCTGAACTGAATCTTGCAATGTAAAGTTTATTATTATTATTATTATTAATTTTATTTATTATTATTATATTATTATTATTACTTTTTTTATTATTATAATATGGAGATATCAATACAAAAAATCCTTACAATTATTCTTATTTTCTTATTCTTATAATTATAATATTATTATTATTTTTTATTATATTATTAATTATTATTAGTATTATCATTATCATTATCAATTATCATTATCATTATTTTATTATTATTATTTATTATTATTATTATATCGAAATTTGTTAATTGGATTATTATTATTATTATTATATTTATTATTATATTTTAATATTATTATTATTATATAATTTTTATTATTATTATTATTATTATTATAATTTCCTCTGTGTGAAAGAACCATAGCTATGGTGGTGACTGTATAGTAATTTGCTGTAGTTAAAATTATATTATATATATATATACTATTATACTTTTTATACTATAATAGTTATATATTATATATATATATATAGTATTATATTTTAGAAAAATAAATTAAATAAATTCTTATGTATATATATCTATATATTAATTTAATTGTTTATTTTTTTTTCTTGAATGACTTGTAAAGGAAAGATTTTTGTCTTACTTTTTTTATGGATGTGCCAACTTTAATTCAGATGGGAATTGTTACAGATTTCCCTTTTTTCATTTTTCTTTTGTATTATTACATATTTGTTTTTTGCTTGTGCAGGCATTCCAAGTTCGTAACCAAAATGGTGGTAAAGAAAAATATGTTATTAGAGTTAATGTTATGGAAAGGGGGGGGGTCATGCTGTGGTATAGTGGACGGAATTCTGTGAGAGTGTTGGTTATT
>JABUQX010000530.1:10000-32500 GCA_015478945.1 Trachelipus rathkii | reverse complement strand
TAGTTGAGTTATGATATTTTGTTAATAGTATGTTGTGGGGTGTGGTATTTGTTTTTATAAGTGTAGTTTATGAGAGGTTAATGAATATGTTATGTTTTATAATTAGTGGATTGTCCAGGAGAGTACTGAAATACGGTGCTGTACATCGTAATCGGTGCGAAGTTCAGCGGGTGCGGTGCGAAATAACGCACCAGAACATATTTTTTTTTACGAGCTTATTTTTCTTAGCGTGAGTTTACGAGACATGACAATGATAGGAGCTAAATAATTAGAAATTTTCCATAACTTGAAATGATAGAAATAAAATCGATTTGCAAAAACATAACAAGTTTTACTAAGAACAGCTCGTTAGCTAAGCAAACGGAGGGGAAAAGGGACAACCAAAACCCCACAATCTATTGTTCCACTGCCTACATACTACTACTACACTACTACTAATAATAATTACTAAAATAATAATATTATTATAATAATAATGAAATATTACTACTACTATACTAAATACGAATACTATAATAATAATAATAATAATAATTAATACATTAAATACTATGCTGTGCTACTATACTACATACTAACTAACTATATCTACTACTATAATAATTAATAATATAATATAAATAATATAATAATATAAATAATATACTATTAAACGACGGTGAAAGACTTAATTACTAAATGCAAACGATTCAATGGTTCAACCCCTCGATATTGTTCATTTGGACAAATTCAAAAAAAAATCGGGATTATTTTTTTATTCTTCTAATATTTAATAACGTGAAAGTCAATCGATATTATGGGAATGAACAATATATAATATATATATATATATATAATTATATTAAATATAAATAATATATATATTATTTATATATATAAATAATACTTATAATATATACTATAAATATATATATATAATATATATAATATTATTTATAAATGTATATATAATATATATAATATATATAATATTTTATATCTATATTATATAATAATATATTATATATATATATAATTAATATATATATTATACTATATATATAATATATATATATATATCATATAAATATAGACTGGATATGTAAATAATTATTTATACATATACTATCTATATATTAGTATATTTAGTTGTGTATAATGGATAAGTTTATTTATTAATGGGAGTTATCATTTGCCTATTCTTTCCATGCTTATTTTTTTCCACTCAACCTCCCCCCATTTTCTTAAACTACAGAGCTAACTATCACCCAATTTACCTTTGACATTTTAGCTATGTCTTTTTTAAAAGTGATACTTAGTTAACAATGAGTTATACATCGTAACCAATAATCCATAAGTCCTTTCTTTTCTTTCTTCTTTTAAGTCATCACCACCGCTGACGGCCATATCCGAATTCGAAAAGTAATAAAAATAAAAACCTATTGGCCCTATAATGCTCACCTAAGGCAAGTTTCACAGGTGTCACAGACTCAAGCTTAAAGGGAAGGAGATTAAATTCGGCCCGAAACAGAGAAGAAATTCACATAAAAATGGCTGGAAGAAGAAGCACTACAGGAAAAGTGGATTTTACAATGCCCATAAAAATCTTTTAAACTAGCAACCCTTGTGAACGAGAGCCGTCGTTAAATGGTGGATCTCGAATTGGTCGTTTCAAATATATTTGACCCACCTTATCAAGACTGTAAACTGAAGCTCCCAATATGAAGAACGTACTCATGCAAGAGACGATGAAACTATGAATAGTTGTAATAAACTGAGATTGTAAAGTCCTCAAGAGTACTCATCCCTTCTCTAACCCTCTCTATACTCAACTCGCCACACACGAATATACTATTTACATACACTGCTTCAAATTCCTGACAAAGTTCTCGCTCAATCTTATACTCGTACATCAGTACGACCAACGATTTCACCCACCTTTACTTGTTACCCTTTGATCTTCAGTTTTTACAATTTACTCGCGTTTGAGGCCATTCCTATATGGTAAGCATGCTGCACCACACTCCACTTCTTCACTGTACTCCATGTTTTTGGAAGACACGTTTCCAATATATAATTTTTTTTAAGAATTGCATTTTTTAATTTATTTATTTTTCATTTCAGTACTTTAAAGCATTCAATTATGAATAATTTGGGCTTCCTCGCATGATATTGTACTAGTTAATAAAAAGACTAGAAAATGTTATTATAGCAGTACAAACAGTCAAGAATCTATCCAGAATAATATAAAATTTCAATGTACTGATGACAAACTTTTAAAATCCCTTTACTCGGTAGATGAAGTTTCAGATTGAGAAATGTTCCGATAAGTTGCATGCCGGAAACACATCGTATTGCTACCGTGCATCACCAATCATGTGTGACTCATTGAACTCAGCATGCAGTGTTTAGGGCCAATGTACTCACGATTACTGTGATTAAATGTCAGAAATGAACCTAACCATTACACATGGAAGAGTTTGACAGCTCCTCCTTCGTTTTTACCTTTTACCTAGACAATCTTCATAATCCAATGTGTATATAAAAAAAAATTATTTTATTTTACAAAGTATAATCTACCTCTCATTCTCAGCGTGAATATGTGGTATACATACCAAGAAGATAAATACTATCTAGCTTTACACTAGTCTCTCATTTTTTTTACACGCTGCCACTACCCACGTTCAAGGGGGTAAAAAAAAACGAAAGGAAAGTTAACCCACCCAATCCCTTGTCTAACGCAATTACCTCAGGTGGGCGCAGACGTGGGTCTTAAAGAAAGGAAGATCGAATACAGCAGGAAAAATAGATGAAGGTAAGAAGATCCACAACAGATGTGACTGGAAAGAAGGAGGCACCACAACGAACGAGCCTCGAGTCTCCAATATTCACACAATATTCATGTGAGAGCAAGGCACCATATATTATTAACATAATAGTATTTAATACTTTTAATGTCTTTTATATGCTGGTATAAGACGAACATTTTAAGGATTTAGAAATTTCATCAGTGTCATACAAATATCTAAAACCGCCAGCCGCCACCATAAAATCGCTTATCTGACATTTTCTCCTGTATATTGTGTCTTTAAGAGTCCGTGTTACGCAAAGCAATCCTATTTCATTTATTTCAAGCATGTTTCAGTTCATTCTTTATAAGAAAAGCTTTTATTATCAACTTTCGCCTTCCGCCTTCTTATCACTTCTGTTCTCACTCATTCTTGTAGTTCTAAAGTTTAATAGTCCAAGACAACTTCACTCTTACTATTATAATTAGTAGTTCTCTAAATGGTCTTAAAGTCTTCATTCATTTTCCATTCCTTCTCCTCAAATTCGACTTTCTTATTAAATGTATATGTCCGAAAACAATCTACTCGCCCTTTAACAAAACTAACTATTTAAGCCAACACTGCTTCTTTCCTAAAAGTACTTTTTCTCCAGCACTGCTCCTCTCCTGAAAGTATTTCCTCCAACACTGCTTCCCTCCTGAAAGTACTTTTTCTATAACCTGCTTGAGTCGTCTCTCGGAATGGTTCATTTTCTAGTTCTCACTCCTTTGGATGTCAAAATAAAATCAACCCTTTTTGATGTTTTAACAAACATTTTCGCTTCATCAAAAACTCCAACCCTTCCTTTTTTCACCACTTATGTCATCTCATCTTTTTTTCATTATTTTAAGTATATTTGCGAAGGTATTTTCCTAATAAAAGTGGTCTAAAAATATCTATTCTTATCATTGGTGCAACTATGAAATTTTTCTGGGATAGAGTGTGATAGCCCGTTATGTGAGTTTCAGTTGAGCGTAATATTTTAGTTGGACCAAACATTTTTTCGGTGGCATGCATGGTTACCTACATGATTCTTACCCATTTATACTATAGTTACACATATTTCTGCTTTTAATTCCTTATATTTTTATCATCTTTAATTAAATATTATATATATAAGTTATATGCTCTCTATATATATTAAGGTATATTATATACTACAAACTTAATATATATAATATATATATAATATAATATATAATCTTATATATATATTATATTGATCGATAGATTCACACTCTAATACTACAAGATAATAATATATTAAATATTTACAATAAATATAAATATATTATAAATAGATTATTTATATATATAGTATACTATAATTATAATATATATATAATATACTATAACAATATATATAATTACATACATAATAATGTAATAAAAAAAATTATTATACTATATACTTATCAATATATATAACCTATATCATAATAATATTATATATTTAAATAATTATTATATATCATATATTATTATATAGTAATATGATATATATAAAATAGCGTGAAGATAAATTATTCTAATATGTGATCTACAGAGTTGATTTCATTCCAGTGTATAATATATACCAAGTTGTTTTTACTTCAATATCGACCTACCAGTTTTTCTTTTCGGTGAGAGATATTGTAATTTTTCATAGACAAGTGTTTATAAATATGCAATTTTTGCGACTTAATTTTATATTTTGCTATTAGTTAATTGTCATATCCCTAACACAATAGAATTACCAATATTTTCTAACTATTTATTAAGAAAGAAATAACTAAATTCATATAACCATAGAAGCAATATATATACTTATATATTATATATATATTATATATATATATTATATATATATAATATATAATACATATATAGTAAATATTATAATATTTATAATATTAGTATATATATATGCAGCTTCCAGAAGTATTTTTCTGTATCTAAAAAAAAAATACACAGCTACAGAAATAAATAACATTTTGAACGTGTGTGAGCGACTTGATGTGAACTTTAAAAAAAATGTATTTTATTTTACTGATATTTTAATAACACTTTAAATATGTAGCTCATCTTACTCCTGGCAGGAATAATTCGAAATAGGAATTAACATTTTCAGCAATAGAAGGTTTAGAGAAAGTTGCCAAAACAAATTGTTTTTATAATGCTCACTCGAGAAAATGTTAATTTTTTTAATTTTTTTTAGGGGGTTTGAGGTACGGGTCGAAGTTCCCCCGTCGTCCCCCCCGGTAGCCGAGGAAACCCGAGTGTTTTCTTCTTTGTGGTCACCATGGGGTTCGATTTGTTAAAAAAACCAACTTTTTGGAACTCTAGCGCGTCCTTCCTTACTTCTATTAAAAAAAACAGATAATTATATATACGTTTACAAAATTTTTTTAAGAATATTTTAATTTTTTTTAAAGCTGTATTTTTTTCTTTATAAATTTATCCAAAATATTCTTCTGTACAAATTTATTTATTTTTCATGTATTTATTTAGTGTTCTCTAGTTACATGATGTTTGCTTTAGATGCGGAATAATTTATATATTTTATATATATACTATAGTATATATATATATTATATATTATAAGTATATATAGTTATATATATATATATACATATTATTATATTACTATTTATATATATAATATTATATATATATATATACTGTACCTTTATTTCTAATAAGGTTTTAAGTTAATGTATCACTTTTAGCCATAATGATGTGGCGACCTCTCGGAATATTCACATTTTTGCTATTTTTATATAAGTGAGTAAAATATATATAAAATTATGTATTATATTATTATATATTATATATATTATATATTAATTATATGTATTATTACTTATATGATTATATATAATTATATTAGTATATTAGATATTATCATATATATATTATATTTTAAGTAATTATATTCATATTATATGTTAATAAATTTATATATGAATATATATAATTATATATAATATAGAATGAAATTGCTCTATTAGTTTTATAGATATATATATTAGTGTATTATATATATTTATATATATTATTATATATATTATATATAGTTATATATATATAATATAATATATATATATAATATATTTATGTATATTATTTTATATTATATTTTATTATTATAGTATAATATTAATATTAATAATTGTATACTTACTTATAGTATAATGAATAGTTATTTATTAAGTATTTTATAAATTATATATATATTTATATAATATATGTATGATTATTATATTTCTATATAGTATAGATTTAATTTATAAGTATATCCGCGCATTGTACATGTTTAGCGCATTATATGTGGCGTTTTTCCGATTTTTATATAACGTTTTCCCTGGTTTAAGAATTGCTTGTTCAGGAATGATTGAGCATAAGGATTAATCTGTCAAATAACGTTGCATTTGTTAGCTCAGAACAACAAGTTAGAACAAAGTTTATTTTTATATATTTACGTTGAACTTCTGGTATTAGTATAAGTAAGTGCCAAGTCTGGGGATTAGCACCCTTGACTAAATGGGAGGTTATTCAAAAATTTAAACTTTCAAATGTGTGTTTTTTTTTAATAATCGATTAAAGAATGTTTATTTGTGTTGTAAACAATTCACATATGTGTGTGTGTGAATAAGTAAATATTAGGTTTACATTATATATTAGGTTCAGATTATAATTTATGAAATTCAACGATTTTTTATTGCACGCGGTGCGTGTTGAACTCGGAAATTTGTTGACGGTACCACTACAATTTAATATTACAAATATTAAGCAGTACAGATATAATGTGGAGAGTGGAATTCTTTAATAGTTGCATAATGCAGAATATGGTATCACTCCATCAGTGTTATCTTACCATAATAGCAATATGGGATTTATTATAACGAAAGCTTCACTGCCCAGAAAGATCGAATTGAGATATACTGGACGATATGAACACTTGCAAAAGATCTTGAGGTGTTTGAAACTTATCATTATCCTTAAGAAATGAAAAGAACTTGATATTCTTGAAAGAGATAGAGGGTTAGAATATCGTTTGTATTTGAAGTAATGAAGTTGCTGATAAAGTTGGTTCGTGACTTGACAAAACTAAACTAAATCGAGGTATTAGTCTGGAACTATTTTACTTGCGGAGATTTGAGAAAGCTGGAATTCCTATAATCGATATGACACCAAATTGTGACTTGAAACTGTGTCGGGTAATTGTATTCTCTTTCGCATTGTGTTTTTATTTATTTCAGTAAGAAATTAGGGAAAGGACTAGCTCAGCCAAAAACTAATGGGTTGATACATCAGATCGAATATGCAGCGACTTTTATGGAGACACGAGTTGCTTGCCAACTAAGTGAAGAGGTTAGGAGTGCCTCAGAGCAGGCACCTGCAGCACATTGATTTGCGCGAACTTCGTCTGTCGTCGTGTATACTCTTAGGTACGCTGTTCCGGAGAGCTAGTAGAGACACTTTACTGTCCGTAAAGGACTTGCCAATCTTTCGACCTCTGTCAAATGATGTTGTATCGGGCAGATAAGCAGTTCGTGACATTGATTAGTGCTATGGTGTGCGTTGACCATGGCAGGGCCTCGTGGACGGTGAATTATTGTTTGCAAGGAGTTCAACTTCAAACTAGATTTTTGTCATCGTTCATTGGTGCCGATGTACTCCGCTGAGTTGTATTGCAGAGTGTCGTGTCCTTTTTTGAGGTGGAGCACTCGGATGCCGAAGACGTTACAATCGGTCTTGATCGGTTGTCGTGCATGGGCCCTTACTGTCTCCGCGGCTGATCATAGATGTCAGGGTTTTCTGGGTACGAGATGTAACACCATGCAATCGTTGTGTGCGCTCATCACTGATACGTATTTGACAAGTGTCATAGGTACCAGTCTCCTTCGGGCGTGGGGTGTTCTTTCTTCACGACTGATCTTTGACAGTTGATCAATCTTCTCCATTTTATCGTGAGTCATTCCGATTGTGATGTCTCTCGCTTAGATTTTACCGACTTATTAACTTACACTACAACTTCCCTCAGTCTAGTTACGAGTTTATGTTTCTTAATTTTATCGTAGTGACTTCCCAATACTGAGAGAATTCTATTGAGGTGGTTACATAGTACACTGATGCTGTCGTCTGTGTGTGTTGGTGTGAGTTTTCATGGGGTTAGGGGCCTTCGTTCCTGCATACAAGATCATTATTTTACTTGTGAATGTAGTTATTTTGAGGTATAGGTATATATAACTATATAATTATTATTATTAATTTATTATTTGATGAGTTATGTTAATTAAAAGTACAGAGGTGGCATATTAGTATATGTGATCATAAGTATTTAAGTAGATTGTGTGTTATTGGGATTTTTGATTTTAGGTTTATTTTTTGTTGTGATTAATATTAACAGTTAGTTTTGAGATATATATATTTTTGTAGTATACTGGTTGTAATTAGTTTGAATGTTTTTTATTGGTTTGTATAGTTTTTGTTGTAATTAGTGGGTAGGTATATGTCGAGTAGCTCTGGTTTTATGTGCGTATATCTTAAGGTGTGAGTTGTCATTTTGTAAGTTTTATTTTAGTTAGTATTAATTTTTATTATATATTATTTATCATGTTGTGGATAAGATTTATAGGTGTAAATTATTGATTGTATATTAGATATATATTTATAGTTTTTAAGATAAAATATGTATAAATTTTATAATATAGTGTGTGTTTAGGATTATTTTATCGCGTTATCGTCGATATATGTATTTCGATAGTATGTGTTTATTATCTGTTTCTGTATTCGTTATGTATATTTAGTTTATATTTGTAGCTTTTATTTGCGTCGTACGACGACGACGACGTATATATTTTATTTGTTTGTCTTTTATTGAATAATGTTTTTGTCTTTATTAAATTTATTATCGTATCAATTTTTTCATTTTCATTACAGTTGGCAGATATATTGTATTTATGAGTAATTGTCTTATATTATATATAATATTATAGGTCTAAATCTTTTTCATATTTATTATTTTAATATGGTATATGTATAGATTATATACGATTTATTCTATTAGTTTTAGGATACTATGAGTTTACTTAGGGTAGTTATATACTATATAGTATTATCTTATAGCACGTATTTAGTTGTTATAATATTAGGTTATATCTACGGGTTATTAGGTGGTTTTGTATGCTAGATAGGTGAATAATATATGTATATATGAAATTTAATGTTATATTATATACTATATATTATTATGTTAACATTATACTACGTATTGTTGCAGACTCAATTTCCACTAGCACCTCTTGTTAAAGTATTTATATATATTTATATTTATTTATGATAATATATATTAATATTGTATTATATATATTTTTATTATATATAATATATTTATCATTTTTATATAGTATCAATATTATAATTTATCTGATAATATTTATTATTCGTTTTGCCATATTTAATGATATTTATTATTGGTAAAATCATGCATTGTAATATAAAAAGAAGCATTTGTATTAACGTCAGATATATATTCTCTCTATTAAGTCTCTCTCTCGCTCGCTTTTAGTAGCCGTGTAACATTTGCTCACATTATCTGTTTGTATTATGACTAAAAAAAGTTTGTTCAAGAAGTAATAGATTATGTTTTGAAGTTATTTTAATACGTATATTTTAAGTTTGTGTTTTTTTTTTTTAATTTTTTATAGTATAAAGATTTGTCCTAATAAATAGAATGAAAAGATTTCGAAGTGAATGTGAAATTTTATTAGTTGACTCGCGATAAGAGTGAGACATACTGTGAATGTTTGGAACTGGCGATCCTCTTCGTATCAAGTCTCACGAGTTCTTTTACTCTCGAAGCGAAATACATTAGTAATAAATCATCTTCGATGTCTAACCCATTCTTCGTATATTCAGGTCTATAGATTTGATTTTCTTCTATCCAGGGGCAAGTAATGTGAAAGGCAGATTGTGTGTTAGCCGCATTTTGTATATCTCTCTCTCATTAAAGTTAATCTTTACTTGAATGTTGTATTTTTTTTGTATGAAAATTACGATATATCGAATAAATGTTATTAATAATGCAAGAATATGATTCGATGGTTGCCGTCATCTTGCTACTATGATCTTCTCTCTCGCCCTTTATTTTGTCAGTTGCCATTCATGCATTGGTGA
Organism: Trachelipus rathkii; assembly: GCA_015478945.1. NCBI lineage: Eukaryota > Metazoa > Arthropoda > Malacostraca > Isopoda > Trachelipodidae > Trachelipus > Trachelipus rathkii. Next base: position 22,532 of record JABUQX010000530.1, on the reverse strand, counting down.
ATGTAGCTAGGAACCTATACGGTGACTACGAGTGAAAGTGATATACTGAAATAGGGCTCATTAATTAGCACATCAAGTATTTTAACACGGTATAGATAATGAGAACCAAACACACCATTCTATTAGTGCCCTTTACCCTCATACTCATAATGGATTTATTTTCTAGTTTTGGAGGGTTGATTTGAGATGTCAATTATCTCGTTTCTTTTACATCTTACACTGATATCTCGATGATTCGCTGAGAGGAATTTAGCTAGTCATCACGATGATAAGGTCTGCCTCTTATCGCTGCACAGACTAGTATGGATACAGGAGGTAATACGATCTCACGAATATAGGTATTTCGTGTAAAATTTAAGAATATAAATCGATTAGGAAATAAATATTTAATAAGATAATCGAATAAGTATTGGATGTTATGAGAGACGACCATAGAGTGAAGCGCAGGCGAAATGTGCACAATAGAATAACTGAAAATATGATAATTCATATAAAATCTATAGAATATTATATGAATTAATGCATGACAAAAAACCACAATAGAAAAGATAAACAAGATTTAAAATATTGGAACTAACTATAAAAGGTACATATATATATACGCATAAAAATATTATCCGACACAACAACAAAAATGGTTTACAGAAGAAAGAATATAGGATAAGTTACAGTTAAATATCTAAAGCACTATGAGAAATTAATGTATTATCATTGGAAGTCTATAGTCTGTGCAAATTGATATGTTGATAATGTCGCTTTAGAAGTATATACTTGACAAATTTATCTGATTTGCCATTATCATGTAACGATGTAGCTACTATCTTAAACAAATTCATAATAATGAATTAATATAATAATAATATATATTAATAATATAATATAAGAATATATATGTTTATATATTAATTATATAATAATTTATTAATAAATAATATTTAATACATAATATGACAAATATGAGTATATAATAAATGAATAATAATTAATAATATAATGATGAAATAACTATTAATAATAATTATAATCTCTGAATTAGAATATATAGGTAATCTGGATTTATACACTTTATTGTTATATTATAATTATACTATTTCGTATTTTATTCAAGAATATATAAAGATAAAATGTTTTATGTTAGCATATATTGGTTGGTTAGTATATATATATATATATATTATTACGCGGATATATTATATATTATATATTATTATTAGTAGTTATAGTCATCATTTAGATATATGTGTAATTGTTGTATAGAGTACAAGTATATAAATGTGAGTAAAGATGTGACCGGTTTTTGAAGATGATTTATATATAGCGTCTTAGTATTAACTACAATCAATTAGAAATCTGTTGTAAGAAATTATATTAGATGATTAGTGTTTAGATATTAGTATTGAGATTATCTCCATGAACAATGATCCATTCATATTTATAGTTATTGGTATAGTAATCTATTCTTGTTACTTAGATGAATCGTTTTCTACTAGGAGGAACTTCGATTTTAAGCGTTGCGTGGAAGTCTTTTAAAAATGCACATTTATATATCATTATCCCTTGTTTTCGCATTTTTTCAACCGATCAAACTGTATTTAATTATTACTCACGTTTAGGAACATAGTTAGCTCTTATTGCAGGAAGGTAAGACATCTGGTAAATGATCCTCGCATGTTTCTTAAGGTGCAAATAAAATTTTGTAATCTATTCCGTTGCTATCACTGTTCTTATTTATTGTTTAGAATACGGTTTAACATTTTTTATTAATGTGTCTATAATCTGACTTATATATATATGCGCTAATTGCATTAATTAGACCAAATTTCTGTTTTGTTTTGCTTAATTTTTTTTTATCTACTCAGAAAATATTTTATATGAGGTATTTACCATTAATATTATTTAATCTCATAAGGGTATGGTTTAAATAAGCTTTGTTTCACTATATTCCAGTTTGCTATTCTAATTTTAACCATTACGATGTCTTATTACGATTTATTTAAAGGATTAAATGTATAGTGTGACTTATATGTTTCCACATAGCTATTATTCAAAGAAGTTAGCTCTGTAGCAGGGTTATAATTTCACAGATTAAGATGGTGCGTAGCCAATCTTCAAATGTGAATAGTACCAAGTAATTCACTGAACTCATTAAAAAAACTCGGCTGTCACTTGAAATTATTTATATATTTACTATCATTATATATATATTATAATATATAATATATATTATATACTATTTATATATATATATATATATTATATTATATATATATATAGAGTACCACCTTTTACGGTTATTATATAATATATATTTATATATATATTTACCCAAGAATATATATCCTCTTTTTATATCCGGTGATGGTCTGCATTACCTATATATTATATAATATTATCACTTTGCCTTATAGAAAACAATAATTTTAGTATGTCTCTTATAATATATTTACTTATATTATAAGTATTGCTTGCTTAATATTATGATATATACTTATATTTTTGATTACCATATAGCGCTTTCATACGGTTAGTTTTACAACTACTATTTTTGTGATATATATGTTAGTTGTTTCATTAAACTTGACTTAGATATTATATTTATTGGTCTATTATATATATATATAGGTTAATATATATCCTAATATAGTTCACTTATTCTTACTTCCAATAATATATAATTATATTATAATATATTTTATAATTAATATATTTATATATATTATATAATTATTAATATATATATATTATAATATTATTAATATTATATTATTATAATAATTATATATATATTATATATATATATATTATATTATTTTATTAATATTATATTTATTATAATATATAATATTTATAATTATTATTTAATTTTTTAATATTATATTTAATATTTTTATTAATAGTATTATATAATATTAATATATATTCATATTATTAATATTATTATTTATAGTAATATATATAATAATAATATATATATATTAATTAATCTAGATATATATATATATATAATATATATATATTATATTATAATATTAGAATATTTATATTTTTCTCTATATATATTATATTATAAAATAATATTGAATTTTCTTTTATTATATTTTTTTTATATCTTGATAATAATATAAATATATGTTATTTTTTATATTATTATTTTTAATTTTTCTCCTTGTTGAATAATATATTAATTATGAATAAAATACAAAAGGTTTACTAGTTCGTTAAGTTATCATAACATATATAGTTTATTTTTTGAGTTTTATTGGTGACGTGTTTATTAATTAAGAATTTAAGTTGGTGTTAATATATATTTGATAAAGTGATGTTTATTACATAAAAATTACAATAAAGTATCCGTTTATGATGTATTGTTATTTTGCTTTTTACAAGAGAAATGGAAATTTTGTTTTAAATTTTAGGTTTAAGGAATGATATATCAAATATTATATTAAGTATTATTGTAAAAATAAATATTAACTTTTAATATGAAAATAGATAGATATCTATGAAAGATTAAGTACAATAGTTGAAGCTGGAGTATGCATTAATAAGTAATAGATTCTCTACTTTTAATTTAGAAAGTCCAAATGGAAGTTTCATATTACTACTGTCTATATATTTTATATATACTACTTTTATATCTTTAACTATTATACAATGGTCTCGCACAAAGTGTTCCATTACTACTATTAATTATTATTACTACTTTCTTTATTAAATTAATCTTTTTATAATAATAATATATACTCTTCTCCGACTTAGGAGACGAGCTATGTTGATAGATCATCGTATACCATTTGTATGCTGTTACTTAATATATATTATTTATATATATAATATATATTATAACTATTATATATACTTAATTATATATATTATTTATATATATTATATATATTTATATATATATATATTTAATATTATTATATATATAAATTAGATTAGAATATCTAAATTAAGGGAATTATTCTATATATATATATAATAGTGTGTATTAAAGTAATATAAACAATTTGTTTATTTTTTTTATTATGAAATTTTTAGATAAAAATATTTTGATATTTACTAAATATAATTCCTATTGTATTCTTTGTTTATATTTAATTCATTAACTAATTTATATTATTTTAAATATTATATAGATAGTTATATTAATATATATATATTATATATTATATATATATTAATATTATATTATATAATATATATATATATTATATATTTTATATAATATATATATATATATATAATATTATATTAATTATATATATTATATATTATATGTATAGATATATTAATAATATATAATAATATATATATAATATATATATATTATATTATATATATATTAATATATATTATATATATATATTTATAATTATTAATTAATATATATATATAATATTTAATAAAGGCAATGATTATTATATATTTATATTGTACTATATATTTAATTATAATTGTATTGTTGTAATTTCGTAATTAGAAAACGTTAATGTTAATTAAATGTATATTTTAAATTGACAGGTTGAAAATAATATTTGTAATTTAATAATATTATATATTGTGTACAGTTGAGTGTTCTAAACAGTACTACTATTATAGGTTGCCATTGTGATACAATAATTACTATTATTTTACGAATTAGAGTATTATATGGTATGTACGTTAACCAAAAACAAATATTATAATCCTTATATTAATAATAACTTTACTAAATATAATTATCTAATCCCTACATACTATATAAAAATTTTAAAATGTTATTATACGAGTGAGTACTGGAGTATTCAACCAAAACCATTCCTGTGAATTACTGTTTGAATAATTCTAGATAACTCATGTTGATACTCTATCGCAAGTGTGACTTATTGATCCATTTAGTTATTCTTACTTATTTATTACAGGACAACTCTGGTGCAACAAATACTTTCATCGGATCTAAATTCTATTTACTTTTTTTTGTACGATTGTACATGATAGATTGGTTTTATTAATGAATTTTTATAATTCTTTATCTCCTTATTTTTTATTATCGAAATTTTTACTGTAATAGAACTATCAAGTTTATTAAATTGTTTTTTAGCATTTCTCTATGTTTGTATGGGATTTACCCAAATGTGGGATAATTCATACTAGACTTAATTTTTGATAATAATAATTTATTTTGATTATATATATTATTGATTATGATATATTTTATTTATTTATTATTATTAGTTATTATTAATTATTTATTATATTATTATTATTATTATTATATTATGTGTATTATGTAATTTTTTATTTATTATTATTATTAATTAGTATTATTATTTTATTATTTTATTATTATGAATTATTAGTATTATTATTATCTATTTTATTATTATTATTTTGTTGAATTCGATGTTCATTTATTTTATTATTTTACATTTATTCTTTTAATATACTGAATTTAATATTATTTTTATTACTTTTTTTTTATATTTTTGAATTTATTTTAATAGGAGATGTTTCTCTTTTAATCCTTTATATTTATTAATTTTTTTATATTTTTATTGTATTTCTTTATTTAAATTATTTATTTTTATTTGTTTTTATTATTAGTTTTAAATTTTTATAATTTTATTCATAATAATTATCATCTTTTAATGATTATGTGAGATTTATGTGAAGTCTCATTGTCTTATTATGATTAGTAGATATTTACCTAAATTATATTTCTTTTGCTTGATTTGAAATAACGTTTGGCTATGGTTCAGCTTAATGTTATCAGGTTACTGCCATATAGCTATATAGAAAGGGGAAACATGGAGTGGAAATTGAGAAGCAGGTGGGAGACAGGTGAGGCCACTCTGATATAAAGAGATCTCCTCTTACGGTCACAATTGGTTTATGTGCGTTATGCATAAGGGTCAATAAAAATGTTTTCATAATTTGTATATAAAATATAGATGGCAAAGATCCAAGGAAATGCATTAAGATTTTTAAAAATGTTAGTAATTGTCAATAGATTTAATGATTGGAAGACTAAATGTTTTTACTAATAAATAACAATTTTATATTATGAATACAGTTTTCTATAACTTTTTCTTTAGTAAATTAGTCTTTTAAAACATTTATTATAAATAGTAGATAGATGATCATATATAGATTAATAGAACTAGCCAATCTTACAATTCAATGTACTTCTATAATGGTACACGTTCACTATATTCTGATTATAGTTTACTAATTTAAGTTGCCTAACGTGGTCTGAGATGCAAAGTGTTTTGACTCGGATGAGATTACCTCACTCTCTAAATGTATCCACCTCAAATATCAGGCATGGGGATAATTATCCGTTATTGGCTGGGCTTTTCCCCTGTTATACACTCTTAAGGAGTTCACCTGTTTCAACAGTATTTTATAGTTAGTTCCATGTGGTACAATGGAGTCAATGTTGCAGTGGTACTTTGATCTGACATATCTCTTTCGCAGTCTTGTTCTCACATAATGTCTTTTTTATTTGCCCCATATTCTCTCATGTACTCTCAAAGGGGTCTGAAATTGGAAATGATCTTCATAAAGTATTGAACCTCTAGTTAGATTTTTCTTTCTGTACACGTGATTGTAAAGAAGAAATAATTATTTAATTTAGTGGAATACTTATGTATGTCAAGTATGCAACAGGGAGTATGATAGGATTAATGGGGTGTACTAAATCGGCCCTTACGCAAGTCTCTTTCGTATATTAATTGGCATCAGATCTACACGCCACATTGTGTGTCTCTTTCTCCCATTATCAGTTCTTGAGTAAGCACTGAACACTCTAACAACATTGGAGTCTTTACGGAAGATTCTTCTATTATCTCGTTGCTTAATATTGCTTTCATACATTTATATTCTTCTATCTCTCTTCTGTGTTTTTTCTTCATGTTTTGCAAAGCTAATATGTGACATATCGTGGTTTCAAATATACGATAATTTGGACAGCAGATAATTACTTTTGATCTTTAAAAACCTAAACGATAATTTGTACAGCAGACAATTACTCTCTTAAGTTAGCTTTGGCCTAGCTTTCAGCAATCAATAGGAGTTATAAGAAATTTACCCCTAGACAAACAAGAATCATTTTCGGATACTGAACACGTGTGTCCTCATCAATAGATATTACGACACGTTTTTGGGTGGTTTGTCCGAGAAGAAATATGGTCTCGTCGTTTATTCCTTCATCTCGTTTATTAAATTTAGGTACTCACCTCTCTTTCACTCTTCACGGTCCCTTCTTCCTTTTAATGACGACAATAATGGACCACCAATCCTGGTATCAGATGACTAAGGATTTAGCCTTGAAAGGCAAAGTGGCTGTAGAATTCATGAAAGAAAGAGAGAAAGCTTACAAAGAAGAGAAGGTTGCTGAATCAGAAAGATCTTAAAAAAATACTCAACACAAGAAAGAGGAAGATGACAGGAAAGCTGCGCCTAGTAAAAACGAAGAACCAATGCTTAAAGACGCGCTAAGCTTCAAGTGAGTTAGGGTAAAAACATAGTGGAGCCTCGATGCTATAATGTAGTGTCGAGTCCAGACAAATAAATAACAAACTTCCATAGAGCCGCACATAGTGAGACTTCAAGCATTTCGTCATGCATCTATGTGAATCTTCAGCAGGGATTTCTCTTGAGGAGGGGTTTTATTTGCAACTTTACAGTGATGGCAACATTTAAAAGTTTGAAAGGCACAGAGTTTAATTTAAAAAAAGCAGATTTGACAGAAATATGCATTAAAATGCTTAAAAATTAATAATAAAAACAAATTAGCTTGTTTCTTGCATATTATTGGTATTACATTAACTTAAAAAAATAGTTTCAATAACAGACAATTAAATTGGCAGTACTTTTGGGGCGGGGCTTTATTTGATTCTTGTAGAGATGCCAACCCTCGAAAGTTTGAAAGGCACAGAATTTAATTGAAAAAAAAAACCCAGATTTGACAGAAATATGAAGTAAAACGCCTATAAGTTAATTAAATAAAAAAAAGTCAGCTCGTTTCCTGCATATTATTGGTATTAAATTAACTTTAAAAAAATACTTTTTATAGAAACAATTTAAATTGGCAGTACTTTTTTTTGGGCGGGGCTTTATTTTACTCTTGATAGGGAGGCCAATCTTTCAAAGTTTGAAAGACACAAAGTTTAATTATTAAAAAAAAACAGATTTGACAGAAATATGGACCAAAATGCCTAAAAATTAATATAATTAAAAAAAGTTAGTTCGTTTCCTGCATACTATTGGTATTAAATTACTTAAAAAAGTAAAATAATATTTAATGATACAATTTTCTATTGACAAAGTTCGCATCTTTGCTATCTCTTCCAGAAAAAATTTTTTACTATATTATATATATATATATAATATTATAATAATATATATAATATTATATATATATATAAATATATAATATATATAATATATATATATTATATATATATATGTATAATATCATATAATAATATATATATATATATATATATATATATATGGCATTACTCCTTTAAAAGAATGTTACATAAAGACAGGATATTGAAAAATCGCCGAGCGCTACGCGTGGAACCCTGCAATGTCATGTGTTAGCTAAAACTCCAATAGAAGGTTGCAAGGGTTACCACAAGTTTTTTTTTTTATCATTTGTTAATTTTTATGTAATTTTTTTATTTTAATTTTTTATTTATTTTAAGGGGCTCGAGCCGACGGTGGACAGAGGGGGACAAAAGTTCCCGTCGTCCCCAGCTAAGTCCCGGGAGACCTGACTCTTTCCTTCTTTGCGATTTAATATTGGGTATTCCTTTAGTTAATAAAAAAACAAACTGTTATTGGCAACTTTGAAGCTCTATTGCCCTGAAATAATTGAAAAAATCGATTACATCGTTCGTTCGATATATATCGGTTAACATCCTTTAAAGAATAAGTTCTATATATATAATATATATTATATATATATATATATAATATATATATAATATATATATAATATATATATATATATAATATATTATATAAATATATATATATAAGTATATATATAATATATATACAATTATATATATATATGGTTAATATTAGATAGACTGACAGATCTGGACTTTAAACTCGAGCTTGCCAGAATTTGTCCCTTTTATTAGAATTTGTCCTTTTATTTTAATAAGCTAAGTCCATATTAATTCGGGCAAATTTTTTAAGCAGTTCTTATTTGACCTTTATTGAAAATAGATGTGTTAATTTTATCTAAGATGATTGCGATACGGAATTTATTATTTTTAATAAACATTTTAATTTTTATTTCAAGAGTCCTAAAAGTATTTGTCGAAAGGAATTTAAAATTTGTCTTGAAGGGTATTTTTTTTTATAACTCTCGCCTGCCTTTTAATAAAAGTTTAGATTTAATTTGTATTTTAGTAAAAAGCAATATTTGTATAGCTGGGTCAATCATTCTTTGAGAACTTCAAGACCCTGAAGTCGGGTCCATAACGAATATGGGTAGAAGGACTATGGTCCAAGTAAAATATATTACTTGTTAGTAACTGTTGTAAAAGTTATGAATTTTATTCGGGGATGGCACAAAAAAAATCAAATGAAAAAAATCAATTGATTTTTTTACTTGATTTTTTATAAAGAAATCAATATTTTTTGAGTTTATTTGATTTTTTTTATTTTTGTATTTATATATATTATAATATTATTATATATATTATAATATATATATATATATATATATAATATATATATATATATATATATATATATATATTATATATATATATATATATATATAATATATATATAATAATATATATATATAAATATATAATTATATTATATATAATAATATTATAATATATATATATATATATTATTATAATATCATGTTTGAGTAATAGTGTTTACTTCGAATAGCAAATAAAATTAAAGATAAAACTATAATATATATATATATAATGTTATGAAGTTTTAATATATATTTAATATATATTTTATTTTTTTTCAATTTTCAACAAACTAACTGACATTGTAAACCCGTAAAGTCTGTAAACATTCTTTAAAGTGTTGCTCGATTTCATTGCTTCCAATTGTAAATTTTGAACCCAGAGCTAGGGCCTTGGGTTTAAAAATTGAAAAATTAATGCCAGGGCCAGACTAATATATATATATTTGTTTTTGGTATAAGGTCTGTATAATAATTATGTTAGGCCAGTATTTGAAATATTGTTCTACAATAAAAAAATACTATTAGAAAAATACAATAGATAGCTGGAGAGGGCGCAACGTAAAGCAACGAGGAGAAAGATTTTTGGCTTTGAGGATAAAAATAGGCGTGAAGTTGTCTAGATAGGCCCATGCGGCTTCTTAAATATGATTCTTATTTATTAAAGGTTGACTGGGACATTCTAAGACATGTCCTGACATTACTTAAATTTTTAATTTTAATGGATTACTGGGACATTCTAAAGTACCTACGCGGTATCTTAAGTATTATTCTTATTAATTATGAGTGACTGAGACAATCTAGAGGGGGCCAATGCGGGTTCTTAATTATATATATTTTTAATTATTTAATTATTATTTAGGTTGACGGGACAGTCTAGATAGGCCCAATGCGGCCTTCTTAAGTATTATTTTCACTTATTTATTATTTGATATTTATTATGGGTTGACTGGGACATTCTAAAGGGCCAATGTGGCTTCTTAATTATTAATTTTTATTGGACCATGCGGTTTCTTAAGTATTATTCATATTTATCATGGGTTGACTGGGACATTCCTTAGAGGGGTCAAAATGCGGCTTCTTAATTAAATATTTTTAATTATTAACTATTATTGGTAGACTGGGACAGTCTAGATAGGCCCATGCAGCTTCTTAAGTATTATTCTTATTTATTATTTAATATTTAATTATAAAGTTGACTGGGACGTATTCTACTAGCGAGGTAATGCGACTTCTTATTATTAATTTTTATTGGTTTTTGACTGGAAGTCTAAAAAGGACCATAGCGGCTTCTTAAGTATTATTCTTATTTATGTATGAGTTGACTGGGACATTCTAGAGGGGGTCAATGCGGCTTCTTAATTATTATTCTTAATTCTTAATTATTATTGGTTGACTGGGACAGTATAGAAAGGCCCATACAACTTCTTAAGTATTATTCTTATTTATTAATGCCATCCTAAAGTATGTATTAGGAGACTCTTCCAGATTCCAATAACTTTTTAATTAGTAATTTTTAATGGAAATTGATTGGAAAAGATTTAAATAGGACCGATGCGGGTAGAAGTTAAATTAGACTTATCATTATCGAGTACATAATGAACATTCTAGAGAGATTAATACAGCTTCTTAATTATTATTCTTAATTATTAATTATTATGGGTTGACTGGGAATTTCTAGAGGGGCCAATGCGGCTTTTTAATTATTATTTTTAATTATTAATTATTGATAGTAGACTGGGAAAGTCTAGGTAGGCCCTAATGATGGTTTTTCTGAATTTAACTTTTTCAATTAATTATACATTAATATTACTAAAAATTATTTTAATTCAATAAGATTTTTAATGATTTAACTGCATAGATCAAAAACTAGACAACTTCCAGCAACTCAAGGCTTTTTTTTTATTGCTCCACTGTGGACGATCTGATAAAGGTAATATTATTATTTAGTTTTATTCTTATTTATTTATGAGTTTGACTGGGAACTTCTAAACTTAAATAAGGCTTTCTTATTATTTTTTTTAAATAATTAAATTATTATTGGGTTGACTGTGAAATCAGTCCTAGATAGGCCCATGCCGCTTCTTAAGTAATTTATTCTTATTTATTATTTATTATGGGGTTGACTGGGACATTCAAGAAGGGCCAATGCGGCTTCTCTTAATTATTAAATTTTTTATTGTGTTGACTGGGACAGTCTAAAATAGGACCATGCGGTTTCTTTTATGTATTATTCTTATTTATTATTGGTTACTGGGACATTTTTTAAGAGGGGTCAATGGCGCGCTTCTTTAATATTATTCTTTTAATTATTTATTATGGTTGAACTGGGGACAGTCTAGATAGGCCATTCGGCTTAAGTATTATTTTATTTATATTTAATTGTAGTTATGGACAGTTCTAGAGGGAAGAATCGACTTCTTTAACATTAATTAATGTTTGTGGAGACTGGGACAGTCTAAATAATCGACCGTGAGGCTTCTTAGTATTAACTTTTTTGTTATAGGTTGATTGGGCATTCTAAAGGTGTTAATAGCGGCTATCCTTAAATTATTAATTCTTAATTAATTAATAATATTAATGGGTTGCTGGGACAGTGTATGATAGGGAATTGAGATTTTAATTCCTTGATCTCTTAATTTATTATTTATTATCGATTGACTGGGACATTCTAAAGAGGCCAATGCGGCTTCTTAATTATTATTCTACATTATAATTTTATTGGATTGAAACTGGGACAGTCTATGGTAGGACCCTGGGCTTATCCTAATTATAATTACTATTCATTAATTATTATTAAATTTTTTTTTA
>JABUQX010000530.1:0-5000 GCA_015478945.1 Trachelipus rathkii | reverse complement strand
ACATTTCGGACAGGAATGCCATGCGAATATTGTTTGCAACAGCTGAGGCGTTAGATGTTAACACTGAAGAAATATAATCCTGAGCCGCAGCACTATTAGAAGACGTAGAAATTCATTCAGGCAACAAAGAGCAGATAAAATAAAAAATAAATTTCAAAATAAGAAATTGGAGGGGACAGTTGTACACTGGGATGGTAAGATGTTACCAAACATCCTCAAGAAAGAAAATGTAGAGAGGTTGGCCATCTTGTGAGCAATGGAGAAGAGGAGCAGCTTTTAGGGGTACCAGCTTTAGAGAATAGTACAGGATATTCCCAGTCAAAAGCTTTAGATGAAAGTTTAAAAGACTGGGGGCTAGCGGAAAATGTGATAACAATGTGTTTCGACACTACACCGTCAAACACGGGTCATGGTAAGGGAGCCTGTATTCTGCTGGAGAAGTATTAGGAAAATACACCTGTTATATTTTGCCTGTCGCCATCAATATTTTGGAGGTGATCCTAAAAGCCTTTTCGATTGCAAAATTGGGGTTATTTCTGGTCTTCAACCAGAAATATTCAAGAGAATTCCAGGTCTCTTGGTCTAATATAGACCAGACTCAGTACAGAAAAGGAATTGTGGACCAGATAATTCAACAATCCCTATTAAAATATCAAGACCAAGTAGGGAGCTTTCTGCAAAGTGAGCTACAAGAACATCACCCAAGAAATGATTATCTAGAACAGTGGTCTCCAAAGTCGGGTACGCGTACCCCGCGGGGTACCCCAAGTGATACCTTGGGGTACGCGAAAGAAGCGGGCCTCACGCATCACCTGCGAGTTGAAATCGATCGTGTATCACGATGAGTGTGAAGGTTCTCTTAAATGTTCGCCGTGTCTGTTATTATATATTTATATTATATTATATTATATTATATTATATTATATTATATTATCATGTGCATATTGTTATATATTATATTATAGTATATTATATTATATTAAGTTATATTATAGGCCTTATAGGGGTACAAGACACTTATAATTATGTTTTTACCAGCGTTTGGAACCGCTGAATCTAGAACTACTCAACCCATGTTTTTGATTTTCAATGAGAAAAGTCTCTCCGGAGAATGTAAAATTTAGGGCTTCTGGAGCATTCAGTCACGCAGCCCGATGGATGGAAAAGCCAATTTATGCACTTAAAATATTTTTGTATCGAGAGCAGTTTTCCATTAATCAAAGGAAGAATACAAACTCGTGAGGGTACATCAATTTATTCTATTATTATATCATAATGTTGAAATGTGGTATACTGCTTCTAATGCTATCACAGCTCCAATTTCTTTAGATTTAAATTTTCAAAAGATATTGATAATACTTCATTAAAATTGGACCTAGAGAGTGTTTCGGAAATAAGTTTTACAGAAGTTCTTAATCTTTTAATAAGGTACCTTAACCCAAGCAACCGTTTGTTTTTGGCTTTTTTGAGGAGAATGTTCTTCGGAAAGTATATTCAAAAAGAAAATGGCCGAAAATATTTTGATCTTATAAAAGCATGGATGGTTTGTTCGAGGATTGGTGCGTGTTGAGAATAAACAATAAACTGGTGAACGAGAAATATTTCAAGGAGAAAGACTGTCTAAGTTTCAATTACTGAACAAAGCCTGAGTTTTTTCATGAAAAAATCTGTAACAATTCATTAAACTTCTACTATGAAGGATCCAGTGTCCTTGGAATGACTCAATTTAAGAATATTCTGAAACTGCACTTTTGGCCTGGTGGCACATTTAACAGAGTTGTATAAACAGACACTGAAGAAAAGGAGATAGCTTATCAAGAATTACAGGCGACTCTTACACACGCAACGACGATCAAGACAAAATCTCCTCCAGTGTATCGAGGAATGTATTCGCAATCTTTATACCCAACACATCTAGGAACACTTTTGTCGACAAGCTTTTATAATGTTTTTAAATTCATTTAAAAACTTTTTTGTAATAAGACACTCTTTTAAGGTTTTTCCTTTAAGTAAAAGTTGAAACTAAAAAATAAATTAATAAAATTATACTTAAACTTTTTTGGAAAGGACCTGATGAAAATAATAATAAGGAAACTATTTTTAAATTAATTTTTAGTATATTATTCTTTAGGTTTCAGGCTAAAAGCCAAGTATCCTCAATAAAATTAAAAATGCCTTATTTAGCCTAACTGACCTGAAATAGACCTGAAAATTTCAGGTTATATCTGCTAAACTATTATACTAAAACAAAAGCAAAAAGTAAGTGCTCATTTTTAAAGCTAATAGTAGTATCAGTTTTAAAATGAGTACTTTCTTTTCTATCTACCTATAACGGTTCTCCTGCAAAGCCTAAAAAATTTTGAAATTTATTTGCCCAAAACGACCATTTTTCCTCATAAAAGGACTAGACCTGGTATATCAAGGATATCTTCTCACTCTTATACCAGAGAACAGAACGGCTTTACTCGTTTAAAAGGCTAATAATACCAACTTTAAAGAGCCCTTATTTCCTTCCTACCTTAATTACGGTTGTCCCCGCAGAAGCTAAAATGGCAAAATTTTGGTAAAAAAATTCCATGTTTCCAAACTTCAAGGCAAAATGCGGAACCGGCCTAAACCACCTCCGATCGAGCTGAAACTTTTAGGGAAACATTTTTTTTTTCTAATACTTAATCTCTAGATCAAAATAAAAGCAGCATATAATGTCTCTATCCACTCCAACTCTTCTCACATCACCATCTTCAAAGCTAAAGATCAAATCGGTGGTTCCTCTTCCCGGTCTAAACCAATATTGGGAAACCTCATTTCAATTTATTCTCCACACTCGTTCTAAGTCTCCTCTCCAAAATCCTTTCATATATCTTCAAAGCATGGGGCAGAAGAGATATCCCCCTATAGTTGGAACACACCTCTGTCTCCCTTCTTAAATATTGGACATATAATTGCCTTCCCCCATTCCTCTGGTACCCTTTCCTCTCTCCAAAATCCGTTGAACAGTCTCCACATCCACTGCACCACCTCCTTCCCTCCCTTAAATATTTCAACAGGTAATCCGTCGATACCTGTACTCTTACCATTCTTCATAATGTTTATTGAGGTCTTCCACTTCTCCATTGAATTTATCTACTGTTCATTTATTTGGATTTTCCAGCACCCTGCCTTGTTAGTTCAAACAGCGATATCAATCCTGGTGTTGAATCCTCTGCTACTTCCCGCCGGTTCGACCTCTATATTATGGATTTGTATATTCGAAAAACATACTCGCCTCCATCTATCATTAACCTCCTCTGGTTCTATTTTCAATCTGCCTTCCTTATCTTTACTAAGTGTCCTGCCGACGAGTCCTGTTTCCTATATCTTTTTTGCCATATTATATATGTTAGTTTCTTAGTATCCGGTACAATATCCTTGCTCAGTTGTTCACGACCTATTAGCACCCAAGACCATTATGAGCTCCCATTTCAAAATACTTTCGGCTCTATTTTCTAAGGGTTTACACATTTCCTACCTAGATTCTGGGCTTCTCCAACTTCATCCACCTCTAAACGCTTTTAAATTTTTTTTTTTCCTTTATGGCTCGTCCCCCTCCTCCGTCCACCAAGACAGTACCTTACTCCCTGCGCAACCCATCTTTTTTGATGTCCAATACTTCCTCTCGCGCAAGGTTATTCTATGCTTATTCCTAAAATTTTCACCCTCACTCCTCCTCGCCCACCCTCTGAAATCCACGTCATCTCTCGTTTACTAAGTTCTTATTTTAGTTCTGGAGTGCTCAATCACTCAACTATACCTCTTTTAATTTTTTCCACCAGCAGAACCTTCTCTCACAAGGGCCTTTGTATACATCAGTTCTCCTCATACACAACTTTCCTATCACCAACCTGTGATCCGAGTCCAAGGATACAGAGGGGACACTCTTACATCCGTCATAACTTTCCTGTTGTTCACGAGAATTAAGTCAATCATCGACTTATTCTGTATAATATCCTCTACACACACTGTTCCATCGGTAAACCTACTGCACGTCCATCAATTGTGTGGAATTCTGTTGGACGCATAAAAACGTGTTCATGATTGAAAGACACTTTTCCATCGCGGACATTCAAGAAGATCGTTCTCGCCTCAGCAATTCCTCTCTGAAATCACTCTCCAATCAAAAGCTCCAATCACGTCTCTAACTCATATCCTCTCCACTGCTAACCATAAAGAATTTTTTTCCTACCGACATTTATTCCATCATAGGTATTCTGGAGTTGTTCGTATTAAAAGCTAATTTTTTTCTATCTTAGTAGTCTAACACTTGGTGCGGGGGTAGACTTGCTATTACTCCACACCCTACCTCCAACCTTCACAACCACACTTGCCACGAACCTCTCTCCTTCTAGTATATATCACATCCTCCCAACTCTACCTTCAGCCAGGCCGGTGTCAGAATCTATACCCTGCCAACTCTCATAAATTTTCTTCCCTCAATCTCTACCCTTATAATACAATCTGAATAAGTTTTTTTGCAGATTACGGATTGCCCTGTCCAGTTATATGCGTTTCACAAATTCCAACACGTCATTTGCGACACTCCTCCACAATTACGCTCCACTATCTCCTCTTTCTTACCTCCATCTTACTTATTATTAATGTCCCATGCTAAAGTTCACAAATTGCGTTTGTCGAACATCGTTGTCCATATTTCACGAAGTACCTTACCCCCCCCCCCTAAAGTTTTTTCACAACCGAAAAATCCGGTCAGGGTTCCGAGGCCGTCAAACTTGCGCCATAAAACACTTGAGCTATTTTTATCCACTGCCGGCTAGCTGGGCCCTGTTCGCAGTTTCCCAGGCACACATAATTAGTAATCTTCCAGAAAACTAATAGTGCCCCCCAATTGGGTTTACAGGGATCCTCAACGGTCCCAGGCAGCATTTTCTGGTCGATCTAAAGCTGATACATGCACCTCTCCAAGGTTAGAAATGCCACCTTGCCGTGGTAGAGTGTATATATAC
>JABUQX010000529.1:27500-30791 GCA_015478945.1 Trachelipus rathkii | reverse complement strand
TTTAAATATGACTTTAATCACTTGAACAATGGATCACAGATGGCATAGAAGGGTGGTAGAGCGTGGTTGATTGGAGTTTGATTTATTGACTAATTGATATTTTTAATAAAAAAAAAGAATACAAATTTAGTAAAAACAAAATGTTTTTTAATACTTTATGTAATATTCATACAAAAAACATTTTTATGTTATGCTATACAAATATGGCTATAATCACTTGATCAATAGATCACTATGTGGGGATGGGATCGGGTGAGTGGTTGAATGGATTTTAATTTATTGATTTATTGACAAATTGATATTTTTATGTTATGAACGTAAAAAAGAGTAAAAATTTAGTAAAAGCATAAAATGATTTTAACAATTTTTAAAATAAAATTTCAAAATAAATAAATAAAATATATCTTCACGCGACAGTTTTACGCCTGTAGATGCCCGCGTCGGTTTCACGCCAGTTTCGTGCCGATTCGAGTCTGCGGGTAAGCTCGCTTTGGTCCATTACGCTAACTTTTAAATAATAATAATAATAATAATAATAATAATAATAATAATAATAATAATAATAATAATAATAATAATAATAATAATAATAATAATAATAATAATAATAATAATAATAATAATAATAATAATAATAATAATAATAATAATAATAATAATAATAATAATAATAATAATAGGACTGACTATGGTAGCTACTACAAAACTGCTACCACTGCTACTACTATTACACCAGGCTCTATGTTTATTATAATAATAATTAAGCCTTCCGTAGAGAGTATACATGTACTCACGCAAACATGCTCGCAATTATAGATTTTTGTATATATATTATTTAACAGTTGGAGGCATGGCCCACAGTCTTTTGAGGCTCATAACATCTCCTGGAGGATAAAGACCAATGAATTCGACATCAGCACCCATCATTACATATGGTTTGATGTAACATACATTATGTAGGTCTAAAGGAAGTTTTAATTCAGGCACCGCAATACTCTGTCTCAACTCCCACTCCAGCGCCATTCTGACTTCACTCCGGAGTCGGGCCGACTCCTTCTCAGACTTCGAATCTTTCATCTGCTATGTACTCTGCACTTTAATTCTTCTTTTTTTTCTTCTTAGATTCCCACCCGGGGGCTCTCAGACACCCATTAGGAACTTGAACCACTAAAAATCAAGTTCTATGGTTTCATAAACATATAAAAAGACATCTTACTCGGTCTATTATATGATTATTTCAAGATGCGGGTCCAGCACCAACTCCTGAAGTGGCTCAGTGATCAGAAACAAGAGTCGTCTTAGGCTCCGTTTCCTTCCTCGAGTCCGAATCCTTCGGTGAAGCCGTCTGGCTGCTTATCATCGATCTATCAACCTTACTACTGCCATTTCCAGGTTCAAGGGCTCAGCACCCACCAGCAGAGGGTACAATGTTCTGAAACCTCTGCTACTCCGAGTCATTACAACCAATAGAACGGGTGCCAAGTTTGAAGGGGTTACGATAATTATAATACCCTTATATATATATATATATATATATATATATATATATATATATATATATATATATATATATATATATATATATATATATATATATATATATATATATATATAATAATATATTATATATATTATATATATATATATATGTATTTATATATTATATATATACTATTATATTATATACTATATATATATATATTATACTATTAGTTATATATATATATATATATATTATATCTATATACTATAGATATATACTGTATATATATATATATATATATATATAATATATATAGTATATATATATATATATATTATATAGTATATATATATATATATATATAATATATATATAGTATATAGTATATATATATACATGTAAAATAAAATTGATCTCCTTGTCAGGGAACATGTTAAATTAGGCGTATATGCATAGGTTTCCGTCATATTTATTAACTGCCGAACTTAAAGTTTAAAATAGCAATCAATATTATATTATATCATATCGTATATATATATTATATATTATATATATATATAATATATATATATATATATATATTATATATACTTATATATAAATATAATATAGATATATATTATATTATATATATATTATATATATATATTATATACTTATATATATATATATTATATATATATATATATATATGATCCAGTATGTATACTATATATATTATATAATAGTATATATATATATATATATACTATATAATACTATACTATATAACATAGAGCCACCACTCACGGGCAGGGCCCTTTTCTAGGAAGGGGCAGAAAAAAAAAACTAAACGAAACAGACGGAAACTAGAAACTCACCCAAACCCTTGCCTAACGCAAGTTCCTAAGGTGGGCGCAGACGTGGGCCTTAAAGAGAGGGAGATTGAATAGAGCAGGAAAAACAGATGAAGACAAGGAGTTCCACAAACCAGAAGAAGAATGGTAGTTAACGGTCTTGAACCCGCAAGCTTAGACGAGGTTACGAATCTATGGCTCGTCCGTATTGGTTGCAGCACCTTTTAAAGTTGTTATATTCAGACCCCCTTTTGTGGGTGTTAGAGAGGTCTTATACCTTTTGAAAATTGGTATACCTTTAGGTGGGGATGTAACCTAGTCGTAGGTGAGGCTACGTATTAATGTATTCGTCGATGGGGGATGCAGCCCCCATTAAAGTTTTAGGATCTTCCTTAGGGTGTTTAGAGAGTTTTTGCCCCCCTGCCCACACGTATTTTTATTGCTAGTGGTGTAACCTCGTCGTATACAAAGTTACGTATCTCTGCACCACCGTAAGGGTTGCCGCCCCCACCAAGTTGTTTTTTTTTGTAATGGCCTTATATAATTCTAAACTTTTGATATCCAGATCTTTTGAAGGGAAGGATTAAGATTTTATTGTTAGGACCTTTTAAGGCGAAAGCGAAATCCAAGACATGTCGGCATTTGACATGGGAATTTCCATTGCATCGTTAGATTTTTGACACTCAATATGTCAAAATATAAGTGTTCAGGGTCGAAGAACTCGTTTGAGAGATCGACGAGACGTTTATGATTAGTCCTAACGCCTCGCACACTGCACCACTCAGCCTCCGTCCTCACCCCGGGCCCGGCTGCGCCACAGCGGTGGTTATATATATATATATATATATATATATATATATATATATTATATATATATATATATATATATATATATATATATATATATATATTATATATATATATATATTATATATATACATACTATATATATAACTATATATATATATATAT
>JABUQX010000529.1:7500-22500 GCA_015478945.1 Trachelipus rathkii | reverse complement strand
AAATATAATCGAAAACCGACGAAAAAAATTTTGTTTATTGTTGTGAAAGACAATATATGGGCTGAGATTGGCAATAAAGTTAAAAAACCAAGTGAGTTATTTTTTATTTTTTTATTAACATAAAAGGGCAAAATACGCCAAAAAAGATTAATCGCAAGATGGAAAAGAGTCCAGGGCTCTTCGGCCTCAGCGGGGGATGACGGGGGGGAAAAATTTTCGTCCCTTCCTGTCCCAAACCCGTTCGGCCTCGAAGCCCTTTAAAAAATAATTTTATAAAACATTAAAAAAAAAAATTAACATATAAAAATTAACATGATAAATTTAAGCAACCATGTGACAACTAATTTGCCCGCTCGCTCTCAAAAAAATTTGTGACGCTCTTATAAATGTTAACCCGTAACACAACCTAAAGCTGATAAGAGGAAAGAGCGTCTTCTTGTCCTCATCCTAGCTCTAAAATCTACAGGATTTTCTTTTCTCTTGAGCGATTTTTCTGCGCGAGCGAGTTCTTCACCAGCGTTCGGATCTCTTTTTATGTAACTTCTCCTCTTTAAAAATAACGGATTAAGTAATCCATTTATACGATATATTTATATTACTCATCTATGATAAAACTCTTACTCTTACTATATCTCGATATCATATTCTCATTATATATATATTATATATATTAATATATTTATTATATAAATTAATATATATATATAATAAAATATATATTATATATATATTAATATATATATAATATAATATTAATAATATATAATATATTACTTATATATATATATATAATATATAATATATATTATAATATATATATAAATTAAAATAATATTAAATATATATATATTATATATTAAATTAATATTAATATATATATATATATATAAATATATTACATATTATTAAATATAATATATAAATTATATATATATAATATATATATAAAAATAATATAAATAATATAATTATTATATTATATATATTATAGGCCTATATACTCTCTCTTTCTCTCTCTACTCTCTCTTACTCTCTATCTCATACTCTATTAATATAATATAATATATATATATATTAATTAATATATATATATATTTATATTATATAATAGAATATATATATTAATATAATTCTGATATATATATATATAATATATTAATATATAATAATATATATATTATATATATATAATATATATATTATATTATACAATGGACATTAATAAGTGGTTGACTAGCCGTTAATATTAAGGTTTCTGGACTAGTCTCAGCCCTTCTCAACAGACCCATTTCCAATACCTTTCGGTTTTTCCAAAAAAACTTTCCTTTCCTTTTTCTTCGCATAAAATTTTGACACCCCAATTTTTCGTTTTCTTAACGAAAAAAAAAGTTTTAGCATAAGTATTTTTCCCGCCACCTGCCGACTAAATAAATACTAAGTCTTTTTTTTTTCCGAAAAAGCCCAGAACTCATTTCTATCTTTACACTTGAAAGAGTGAACTTTCCAACGTTTTTGTTTTCTTCTTTTACCCCCTTTCCTCAGCTGCCATTTTTGTAAGTGGTAAATGGTTCCGCTTTGCCATCTGCGTTTTTGGTATTCTTAAACGCTTAATTTGCAATTTTGAACCCATTTGTTTTTTATTTTAAAAAAAGCAAATGCCCTTTATACAGCCTTGTCTTTCCCTGTTTTTTGTGGCCCACTACATCAGGGAGGTGAATGTGTGATTTGAAAGTGAAAATTAAATTTTATTTAGTGTTTTTATGAAAACAGTGGTATGTAATTATCTTTTTTTAGAAACTAATAAATTTTTGTGTTAAATAATAGGTAAAAATAGGTTAAGTAGTAATATTCCCGTTTAATTGTGAAACAGTTTTCTTATCGGGGGCACAATAATGCCCGAATTGTTGTATCTTTAATTAAAATTATTATATAATTATTATTATTATTATATTATTATTATTATTATTATTATTATTATTATTATATTATTATTAATTATTGAATATTTTAATTATTATGTATTAAATTAAATTATTTTTATAATTATTAATTATTATATTATTTTATTATTAATTTATTATTATATTTTATTATTATTTATTATATATTATTATGTATTAGTTATTATTATTAATTATTATTATTACTTAATTGTTATTAATGTTTTGTTTCAAATTGTTATCTTTTTCTGTATATTTTTAATAGTTTAAAGAAATATTTTGTAAAAGTTGAAGAATAATCGCTGTATTAAGAATGGTGGTTCATCTTTCTTTCCATTATGGGGCCTTTAACCTCAGCCGGTTCCCCACAATTTGGTTAATTGGAGTTTGGTGTCCTACCAAAAGCCTGGTCACCCTCTTCAAGCCATCAATCGTTCCTAAGTGGTCTACAAGAGGCACCTCACTGACGTCCTTCCTCATCAGGGCCTTCTTGAGAAATTCGGGTTGGTAATCATGGGGCCGTAACATTTTTACTTCATATACCCATTTAATGGGGCCCCTACGGTAAAAATTTGTGTTCATTCCTGGATAAATGTTAAACGCCGGTCACTGTAATTGGTTTCTAGATTTAGGGGTCCTTTCTTTAAAAGTTAAAAATTTTAAATTTTTTATATAATAATTGTAGCTAGAATCATGCAGGTGTTTTAAGCTGCAGTGGCTCCCGTTGCAGTTTTATTTTTAATAAATATTTTTTACCCGATACTCCTTTTCAAGACCATTTTTAAAAAAAAATTTTCAAAATTGATTGAGCATTGGGGCCAAGCAATGACAATACCACACCCTCACTGCTCCCAAGCTCCAGCTCCAAGCTCAGATTCCCCGCTTCTGCTACCAAAAGCCGGCATAGGAACGGGGTAAGTTTATAAATTTCAGGGAGGGAATATTGAACCCTTCACATTGCCATGCCCCTTAAAAGGAGAGCCGTTCCAAAATCTACAGTCTAACTGATGAGACGGGCGAACTCTTTCGGCACCCTCTCCTTAAATATACCTACCTCACTCAAGGTCCTCGCAGCGTTTTGCGTGATGTGCTAATCCCTAACTTACATGATTCCTAAAATCAAAAACCCACTATATACCTGAATTGATATAAATATCTTACTATCTTACACTTTAGGAATATCTGATGCCGGATAAACGGTGCGAAAAAACCTCGGCCCACATACCGAAGTATTGGCGACTAGATTTACCGTCAGTATTCCTTAAATTTGTATATTGCTGGCCCTTTCTAATGGACGGCAATCCTTGTTGTGCTACGCATGCATACACCATAGTCAGGAGCTTTTCGTTTCAGAAGCCTCCGGGCCTAAACCTATTCAGTATAATTAGCTACTGCTGACCGCCTGTACTCCTGCTTGAGTTAAGCTGCCTATTACCGGTAGAATTTTACAAAGCCAAACCTCCCTTATGCTGCAGAAACATACCCTATGGCTACCTTTAATTCGGGGGCTAAATAGGTCTTGTCGGGGGCTCAGTCCAGATGCCCTTGCCCTAAAATCCCAGTCTGGGGTGCGCAAGCCTCAAAGTCGGGGGTAAAATGTAGAATAAATCCTGATCATCCAAAACCAATAACAAATACTCCGGGAATCCAAGAATAAAAATTTTTATGGGGAAAACAATCCCAACCAAATTCCTCGGGATTTACCAGGCCCCAGGATTCCAATCAAACTAGAAATCTTATACCCCACTGGGCCTCCCAAATAAGCCACTCCTTTCTGACCGAATTTCCCGAATTCCTTTTTCCTACAAAATCTTTTGGTTTTCTTAAACCAACCGCGACGCTAATATCGTAGATCCCAGTGTCCCTCGGTCTTCCCCTTTTTAAAGATTCGCCAATCCTTCCTTCTCCAGGTTCAGGTAACATCCCACTTCTTCTGTTCCTCATTCTAGGCTCCGCAACTCCCCTTCTGTTCCTGCTTTCCTCCCTAATCCTCAAGGTAAGTGTCTCAACATCAACGTTGGGGACAACCCAAACTCCCGTCATGTCTTTAAAACCCCCTGTTGCTTGCCCAATTTAAGCCCTCCGATCTGCCAACGATCGTAAAAGACCGGCAGTGGAGCTAGTTCATATCGTGCAGCTTATACTTTCCTTTTTCGGTGATCCCTCCGCCCAACTTATCTTACCTAGTTTGACACACCCCTGGCCAGCTCTTAACAGTGTCTTGCCCTCCGGTTCCTTTTTTTTAAAAGAAAACAATTATTCCTTTGGCCAACCTCTGGAATGCCCTTCAAGGCAGCTAACGGGTTCTATCATTCCCACATTTACGGCTCTCAAGCGGCTTTTCCAAAACTCCTTTTTTTTTTTTCGGAGGCCCCGTGATATTTTTTTGGATTTGGTTCCAATCGTGACGTAACTCCTTTCCCCATCATTAGTGCCGATTTCCTTGCCACTACACACATCCTAAGTCAACCCCCAACCATAAACAAGACTCGTTCCCGCATTTTTGGAGGCCCATATTCTCTTCCTCTGCACTCGTGCTGCTTCTTCTATTACGTTATACATCTTCTCCGGCATTTTTTGAGTCCATTCTTCTTCCGTTCTCTGGACCTATAGTCTCTTCAATCTCTACCTTTCTGAAGTTAGCTATGTTTAACACCACTTGAGAAGTCGGTATGAGCCCCGTTTTGCACGTGCAAGCCATACTGCCCCCGTAAACTCCAAAGTTGCTAAAGCTTGAGGTTCAATCACTACTTCCAAACAAGGGTATCATCAGTTATTTCAATTCCGGGGATTAATGTTTTTAATCCTTCCCTCTTCACCTGGGTTGCTTAAGGCCAACGGTGAATTATCGTCCTACCGGTCCCGATTATAGAAAGCCTAAACTAATCAATCACCACGTCTGGATAGGTACCTATTCCCACCCTTCAGGATTCAACCCCACTATCTATCAAGAATGCCCATTTTTCCTCTATTGGGATTTAGTTTAAAGCCCTTTATCAGAATCCCCAAAGTCAATCCTGCTTGACCGTTCATAACACTGTTGGTCACCGCTTTCGGCCTCTTTTTTCGGAATTCCTCCGTACCCTACCTTTTGGCCTTTGGTTAACGGCCTTGCCCACGTCCTTATCCCTTAAAACGGCTTTTTACGGATTTCAGCCCACCGACCGATTGCCATTTAGTTTTCGGGGGCCCATATGATCGGTTGGACTCCTGGCTCATCCAACTAGTTTCTTCTCCGGAAGGAAACACACCTCTCATTTGCCGGCCACAAGTTTTCACCCAAAGGGGGGGTTATCTGATACGGGATATCGTGTGAAAATTCTTTCTCAATGATATGTTCGGTTGTCCTTATGCAACCTACTTTCTTCGGTCCCCGTACTCCCTCTCCGCGAGGGTTGTTTGGCCCCCCAGTTGACCCCGTGGTCTCGGGCATTCCGCTCCTCTTTTCCCCATAGCCGCAGAATCCAGCCGGGCAACCTTTGGGTAAAGGATTTCTAGGGGGGCATGGTAAACCCTTTTAACCCCAGGTTTATTCCTTCCAGCAGCAAACATCCCTTCCCATGCCTCTCAAATCATCACTTTAAAGCCTGCCCCACAAAGGGGATCAATGAGCATTCCCCCGTCCCTCGTCGACCCTGGGGACAGATGGACCGAGCCTCTTGGCCCTTTAGCTTATCCATCAAAGAAGCCCTCCGGCTTCCTCCGTTCTATCTTCGTTTTCCCCCCTGCCGACCACTGCTACGGACCCGGATTCACTCTTATGCCTCGGGGACTTTGGCAGGGTCGGTCTCGTCATCTATCAACCAGTTTTTTTTGGGGAGGAATGAATGGGCTTTCCATGAATTCTTTCTATAAACAAACTTCAACCTGACGCAGGTGAAGTATAGCCTTTGGAATGAATTGTTTTGCCCAAATCCTAACTTTGCAAATCAAACACCTGTTTGGGCTAACTTCATCGAATGCCGAGAATTTCAGTCCCCTCAAGGGGGACCATTACAACTTCAAAATACGCATGCCCAATCACTGCCCCTTCTAACAGTTAAGGCAGTCCCTCCACGTAAGCCCGCCAACTAGAGTTCATCGCTCAGTTTACCACCGATATTCGTCATGTAAAAAGCGCCGAGAACATTACTGCTGACGCCCTTTTATGTATCAACACTATATCTCCTCTTCCTTCAATCAACTACGAGGAGATGTCACTTCTGCAACAGCTGAAAGAGTACACAATCCCAACTAACTCTACTTTTGATATCCAAAGTGTAGAAGTGTTCGGTTTTCCTTTCCCACTACTATGTGATATGTCGTCTGTTGTACCAACTCAAATGCTCCGACTGGTCTTTAACACCATTCACAACATCTCGCTTCCCGGTGTTGAAGGTTGGCAAATTTGGCAAACTCTTTGTTTGGCCATCCATTCTTCAGGACGTTAAGCTTTGGACTAAGCAGTGCCTTAGTTGCCAACGGTCGAAAATCCGTAAGCACACAAGCGCTCCTGTTGAAAAATTTCTTCCTCCCAGTCAACGCTTTGACCAAGTCACATTGACTTAGTTTGTCCTCTGTCTCCATTAAAATGGGTACACACATCTTTTAACTTGCAACGACCGCTGTACCCGTTGGGTTGAAGCCATCCCTCTTCAGGACACCTCAGGAGAGTCCATCTTGAAGGTCTTTCTTTATAATTGGATTGCTAGATTCGGTACCTCTTCCACGGTCTTGACGGACCAGGGACGCCAGTTTGAATCCTATATATGGAACGACCTTATGGTTCTTCTAGGTTTTAAGCGCCTCCGATCTTGCAGTTACCTTTCGCCGTCCCAAGGAATGATCGAAAGGTTTCACCTGTAGTTAAAATCTTCCTTAATGGCTCATGGTAATTCTAAAAATTGGTCCAAAACCCTTCCACTCGTTCTCCTCGGCATTCGAACTTCGTTCAAAGAAGACCTTAAATGTTCATCAGCTGAACTCGTTTACGGTTCCTCTATTCGCATCCCAGGTGAATTCGACCTTCCTTCTCCTACTACTTCAGATCAGCATACGTTCCTTGCTCGTCTCTGTCAGTGTGCTGATTTTTAGAAACCCTCTCTTCCTCGCCAGACTCGTCGTGCAACTTACATCCCTTCCGAACTTGATTTTTGTACTCACGTTTTAGTTCGTCACGATTCTCATCGCGGCCCTCTTCAGGCCCAATACGACGGACCTTTCTATGTGCTAACGTCATCGCCAAGCTCTTTCCTTCAGAAAGGCTTCTAGGTGGATGAATGTCTCAATGATAATGGAGATCAAGGCCCGCCTTTCTAGATTTGATCCGGGATTACAGTTGATTGCTCTCTACACCTCTGCCCATCCTTTCAACTCCTTTTCGTTTGCAGAATCCACCCACCACTCCTCTGGTTCCTTCGTCTCTCATTCCTTTGCAACCCACTGTCCCTCCCGCACCTTTGTCACCTCCTACTCCTGTCCCTTCTCCTCCCCCTAGCTCTTCTCATCCTTATCCTACCTCTCGTTCAGGTCGACCCATTCGCCACGTTGTCCGTTATACTCCGTAATCACTCCGTTTTTGCGGGAGGGGGGGTGGTAATGTTGCTTCTCGACGCAACCTGTTCATTTTTTCTGTGCTTCCTTTTCTTGAACTTTTATGTCGCGTTTTGTGTATAAGTCTTTCAAAACCCTTTTCGGTTTTGCCTCCCGTTGTATAAATTACGGAGTCTTCTGAAACTCCTCCCACTCTGTCTGAATTCGTCGTACCGAGCTGTTGCATAAGTTTCTCGCTGCTCCAACATTTTGTGCATTTTCGTATTATTCCGCTTCTCAGCCAAGCGAAGTTACTCAAGTGAAGTTTCTTTATCCTTTTACTGTGTTACCTTTTTTATATGCTTCATAAGCCAGGGTTGGTAAATGTATTTTCTTTTAATGTGAATATTTCATTTTTTATAATATTTTCTAAAATTAGTGAAATACGTGATATATTTTTTATTTATAATTTTTGTGCTTAAAATACAGTGAAAATTTTGTTATTATTAAAATTTCTTTTTTATGCATATACAAAATACCCGTTTTCAATGGGACTACTATGCCCAAATTTTTATTTCTTATTATCGTTAGTATTGTTATAATTATTATTTATTTTATATGTTTTTAGGATTATGTACATGCGATCTCAGTAAACACTTCATCTTTGATGTGATTTTGCTGTCCACACACAACAACAATATATATATAATATATATATATATATATATATATTTTATTCTTTTCTTTATATATAATATATAAATTATATATATATATATATATATATATATATATATATATATATATATATATATATATATGATATTATATATATATATAATATATATATATATATAATATATATATAATATATTATATATATATTATATATATATATATATTATAATATATATATATATTATATATATAATAGGAATCTGCTTAGAATAATGAATAGGGATGGTGCTTTTTGTAACTGATGAAATGGATGATGTTAGGAGAATGTGGAGGGAATACTTCGAAAATCTGCATAACACTTGGCAGTAATGAAGAGGGGCTGGTGTGAATGTGTGTTGTATTTGAAAATTGACATTGCTTCTCGTTATTTTTGGTGATAAGGTCATTAGTAAGAGGAGGTAAAGGTAGAGTTGAGAAGTTGAAGAATGTAATCTGAGGTAAGATTGAATACATCCCTTCCGAACGGATCAAGAGCGAGGCGAGATGGTGGTTGGAGTGGATTTGGAAGTGTGTAACAAAGCGTTTATGGAGGGTATAATTCCGAGGGAATGGAAAAGAGCAGTAATAGTACCCCTATATAAGGGTAAGGGGAACTATAGGAGAATTAGTTTATTGAGTGCTGTAGGGAAGATATATGCTGGTATTTTGGTCGAAAGAGTGCGTCAAGTGAGTGAGGAACTGATTAGTGAAGAACTAGGTGGGTTTAGAAGTGGTAGAGGATGTGTGGGTCAAATCTTTACATTGAAACAAATGATTGTGAAAATAAGAGAAAGAAAAATTTAGTTTTATGAATTTGAACAGGCGTATGATAGATTAATGGGAAGCTCTATGACAGGTGTTAGTGATATATGGTGTTGGTGGTAGGCTTCTGAATGGAATCAAATGTATGTATGACGATATGAAGCGTCTGTAAGAATAAATGAAGTTTAAAATGTTTGGTTTAATATTAATAGCGGAGTGAGGCAGGGATGTGTTATGTCTCTTTGGCTATTCAATTTGTATATGGATGGGGTAGAAAGAAAGAATTTAAAGAAGGCGTGGCAGGGGAGAGTATTCCTTATTGGAGAAAGAGAGTGGAGGTGCACTGTAAGTCTAGGGACCGACCGGGCCCCGGCCCCGGCCCGGCCCCGGCCCGGCCCCGGCCCCGCCCCGGCCAACCCCGGCCATTTAAGCGACCCCGGCCCGGCCCCGGCCAAAATCAGGAAAAACCGGGTTTTCTACCGGGGTTAACTGTAAATTTACCACTAAATAATTAGAGTAAATCAAACGAAATAAAAAAAATATATTTTTAACTCCATAGAAGTTCTTTGTTAATAAATTGATTGCAAAATATATAAACATACCTAAATAATCAATTTTTTTTTGGTATTTACTATTGAGTATCAAATTAAAATTGGGCCAAATTATAATTTTTCCGAGTTTTTAACATAAAAATATTCAATTTGATATATCAAACGAATCGGAAAAGGAAAGTAAATATAAATTTCTACTAATTTAATGTATTTATCATTAGGTTAACCATATGGTCAAGAAAATAAAACACTACGAAATCTCTGCTGTAAAGATATTATGAAAATCAATTAATATATATATATATATATATATATATATATATATATATATATATATATATTATATATATAATAATATATATATATATATATATATATATATATATGAGTATTATATAATAGAAAGTCACCCTAGGCACGTAAAAATAATACTTTAATAAACATCACAGATAAATTATGAAATATAAACAAAACAAAAGTAACATTAGCATTTCTAACCTAGAAAATAAAACACCTCTGCTGTAAAGAATGAAAATAATCAACAAAAATTAAAAAAGTTAAATGAAAAATAGGTTTTATTAGTTGGCCGTCCCTCCTCTTCAATCCTTAAGGCATCCTGAATTTAGGAGTATAGAATTTTGAAAATTGTCAAGGACCACTGCACATAAAATAGATAAATACAAGTATTGTATATATATGACGATTCAATTATTTTCTCTTCATAACTTGATTTGATGTATTTCAATGGAGAAACGGAATTATATGATTTTATGGTCGTGCAGAGTTCGATGACTGTTAAAGCTGAATTAAATAGCTTTGATATAAGACATGTTTATGTTGTTAACTCGTCTGGGTAGATCATTAGTCTCGCCGATGTAAACAAATGGACAGCATAGCAGGGAATTTTATAATTGCATTGGTTTAAAAGGATTAATTTAGGGGTTTTTAAAACTTTTTCAAGGGAATTGTATTACTTTTATAAAGCGATATTTTTAGAAGATGTTCTTTTAATTGATGATTAAAATTATAAGGAAATGGAAGATAAGAAAAGTGGTTGTGAGGAATGGGATTGGAAGATAAGAAAAAGTGGTGTTCGGCTTTGCGGAATGCTGAATTAATGACATAAGAAGGATATAGTTTATATGAAAGTGAAAAAAGAAATCGAGTTTCTGTTGAGAGATTAGGAGGAGAGAGCAAACTCGAAGGCCTCTAAGATAGAGGGCAGTTAGTAGCAGCTATTTTTGTGTTAAATGTATGAGTCGAAACCAATGTATATAAGGGGAGGAAGATAGTTTGGTTTTTTACTTTTGTAACAAAAAGATTGATGTGGAGAGATTTCCAGTAAAACTTTAAAGTATCAAGAAAAGGTTAATAGGTAATAGGTAATTCATGTGTGAAGGAGATAGATGGATGAATGTTATTGATATGTTGTAATGAAATTTATAATGATGTCATTTGGAAGTGCGGCAAACACGTCGTCCACATAACGAAGCCATGTGGCAATTAGAAAGAGAAGGGTGATGAATATGTAGTGGTATTCAAAGAGTTCCATAAAAATATTGCTTAAAGTGGCAGATATAAGAGAACCCATTGAGAGGCCTAAGTTTGTTTGTAAAAACAATTGTTAAAGTAAAGGAACTGTGATCAAGTGTGAGAAAAAATTAGTTGCTTAAGAAGGGAGAAAGGATAATTTAAGTGGATTGGTTATGGTCTTGATATAGTTTTTCTAGTAAGTTTATGAGTAAATGGGACAGGGTTACGGGAAGTGAAATGAAGTGAAAAGGGAGGCTGCGTCCAAAGCTAAGAAAATTGTGTTGTGGAAGGATTAAGTGTATGAATCCGTTGTAGAATTCTTCTGTATTGATGAGATGGAAGGGCGTAAGGGGTGATTAGGTTGGTAATGAGAGATAACGGAAAAGGGAAAAAGTAATTTTAAAAGTAGTACAATTAGTATGGAAATGATTAGGGCGTAAGAGTGATTAGCTTGTGAATACTTTGGCAAGGCCAAAGAAGGGCAACGATCAGTTCATGTTACGCTTATTTTTATTATTAAATGTCATATTCTTCCTACTTGCTTCAAGCAAATTTATATTAATATATATATATTATATATATAATAATATATATATATATATTATATCTAATATATAATATATACTATATATATAAATATATATATATATATATATATATATTATATAAAACTTATTCTTCTAGAAAATCAATTATTTTCTAAAAATTTCTTTTCAAAAATATTTATTTAATGTAATTAATTAAATGTATTCTTTTTTATAATTAAAATTATTAATTAATAAATTAATTTAAATTTTCATTTCTAAGTTTTTAAGACTTTCAGTGTTTTTTTTACTGCATTTCTAATTTTAGCTAACCCCGCCACCCGGGCCCCGGCCCCCGGCCCCGGCTAAATTGAGCAACCCCGGCCCCGGCCCGGCCCCGCCCCGGCAAATTCCCGCCCCGGTCGGTCCCTAAGCCTATAACTTTGTTTTGTGTGGCGAAGCCGAGATAGTTGAGAGGATTTTTAGAGGGATTGGCAGGGTGTTTAAAAGGAGGTGTTTGAAAAGCATAATAGGAGTGATGTTATGGTTGTGGGTGAGGACAATCTTTGTGAAGTTATGTTGGACGGTGGACAACTAGAACAATGTGTCAGTTTAAATTTTAGGATATATGTTGTATGAAAAGGGAACGGATGATGCAGAATGTTAGTAGAAAGTGTGAAATAATAGGAGGGTGGCTGGTGCAATAAATCCTGTGGATGTTAAAGGGACTAAGTCTTGAGTGCACTAGAGTCTACATGAGTATGTTGATACCTGGTGTTATTGCTAGAGGGAAACTATGCGTCTAAATAAGAGGTTAAACCCAAGGTACAATGTATTCAGATGGACAATCTTTGGGTTGTGATAGGTGTGAGAAGAATTTATATAATGAGGAATGAACGCATTAGGGAGTTGTGTGGTGTGAAGAAAGGAGGTAAATGAGAAATAAATGAAAGTACATCGAGATGGTTTGTCATGTGAAAAGCATGGATGATAGTCGGTTGGTTAAGGGGTGTATTAGTGGTGAGTGTGCTGGAAATTGAGTCAGTAAAGGAATGCCTTAAGGAGAGGAATGTGAGCTTGGCAGAGGCGAGAAGAAAGGTGCATAATAGGAGTGAGTGAAGGGGTATGGTTGTGGCCCACCTGGGCCAAGCGGATGAACCCTACATTGATGAGTGCCATAGTGAGGGTCCCCGTCGCAGTCCCGTGAAGCTCTAGGGTAGATTTTTCCGACTGCAGAGAATTCTCCCTTAAGGGTATAAAGGGGGCGGAAGGCTGTTCTTTCTTCTCGACTTGCGTCATATTCTTCTGCCACTTTTCTGTTTCCAGTGCATGTGATGCACCTTACCTCCAGTCTCAGGTATTGGATTATATTATATATTATAGATATATATATATAATATATATATATATATATATATATAAATATTAAATATATAATATATATATACTATATATATATATATATATAAATATATATGTGTGTGTGTATGTGCGTGTGTTGTTTATATGGGTGTAGGTGTAAATTAAATGATAAAATATTCGACATTAATGCTAAAAAGAGGTTGGATAAAATCGAATAAATCAATTTAATTTAATTTGATTTATTAAATTGTGGTTAAAGTTTTTTATTAAAATTATTCCTTTGAACGAGGAAAAATAAATTAACAAGAAAACAAATTCTGATTCATGAAATTTAATTTTGTTTTCATGGAGGTAAGTAACCACACCACAACTTCTGGTTTCCTCTTTTTAAAGTATCTCTTATGGAATTACAACTGGAATAAATCCTGCAGATTCGATTCCGCAGTTGTTGATGCCTCTTACGATTCTGAAGAAGCCATCCTCACCAAATGAGTCTCCCCAAGAGTTTTTGCAAGTCCAATACTTCTTACCTGATTCTTCGTCAAAGCCGTAGCCTACTAAAAGTACAGCATGGTTCACTATCTGTAAAATAATATAGGAATGGAGGGTTATTCCTCACAAGTGAAATAGACTGAAATATTATTAAGAAAATATATTAACCTGTTGAAAATGGAGTTTTATCACTGCGTTCACACAAAGTACTATAAATTGATTTTATTTCCGTATCGATTGAGAAATCAAATATGATATGAAATTTCATTATTAAAGAACTTATTTCATGACAAATGATTAAGAAGTTTGTTTTAATTAAAATTACTTTATGCTTTATAAGCAAATATGATTGTGGAGAATCTCATAGCTCAATGGCTTCAAGCGCGTCTCTCGCACGCTAATGGTTTGCAGTTCGTGACATAAGGATGTATATTTTGTTATGCACCTTTGTGGGGAAGTGCTCAGGAGAACGCTAAAGAGTTATCATTTATTTTCTTAAATTATTAAGGAGCGGCAAGGTGAATATGCCCTGGTCCAATTACTTCCTCACCAAACATATGCAGTTAAAATGTTTCTTAATAGAGTTCATTACTCTGCAAACAATTCTTCCACTCACCACAAAATCTGATAACTTGGAAGGTCGAGATCTTCTAGCCAGTGATTTGAACGACTCGTGGTTTGAGTTCTATAAGGTTATATCTATATAATGAAGCCTAAGGTTCTGTGAATATCTTCCATTGGTCAATAAAAAACACTTAAACATATTGAACCAAACTGACGACAGGTTTGCCAGTTTTGATTGGCCAAATATTTGTGTTAAATTTTCCCCCCTTCACCATTTTGTGTTGAGTATTACTGTTTAAAAGGTTTAAATTAAGTATAATACATTTGTCTCATCTCAATATCTCTGTATTCTCAATCTAACCCTATGATTTCTTAATTACAATTTTATCTAGATGATTCCATCCCAATAAACTTTTCTAAAAGAATCTCAGGAGGAGTGAAAAAGATTAAATATAGTGTTCGGGTTGGAAATAGTACATGATAATGAAAGACTGCTATTAGAAGTTTCCGTGTTCCAAACCATTTCTTGATAAGTTTGGTAACCATAAAAGAACTTTAACAGCTCCTTCTCTCATTTTTAAAAAATGTTTGCACTGATTACAGATTCAAGCACAGGTAAGGCTTATGTATTAGTTTCCAAAGTCATCCTTACCTCGAATGGATTGAATTCATCTTGAAGTCCAGTGTGCTCGTATACTCCTCCAGTATAGTAGTCGAAATCATCGTAAACTTCATAAGAAACCGGATAAGGTCCTCCTTCAACAAGGGCTTCCAACATCTGCTCTTCGTTACAACCACCATAATACCCTCCTACGTAATAATAATCGCTAACGTAGGTCAGAGGAATTGAAGCATTTCTTGTACATTCACCACCCTAAAATATTAATACATTATACTTTTAGCCTCAAATGCGCAAAAATTAATAATAACAATTTTAGTTGCATATAATTTAGCTTATATATTGAGTCTGAAGAAGTAATACTTACTACTCCGTGATATGGTGCGTATTCCTCGGGAATAACCCCTTGGTCTTGGGCGTATCTT
>JABUQX010000529.1:0-2500 GCA_015478945.1 Trachelipus rathkii | reverse complement strand
CGAAGAGGGAGATAGGCTGAGAGAGGTGGTGACATGTTTGCGAATAGGCTTAGAGAGGCCGGTCTGACTATGAACACAGAAAAGACGGAGATCATGGTGGTCAGTAGAGAAAAAGGAAGGGGAGAGCTGAGAGTAGATTTGAGGCGGACTGAGAAAGATTGGTAGAGAAATATAAGTATTTGGTGGAGTATTTGGAAGGAGAGGAGGAAATGTACAAGAAATCACAAGTAGGATACCTCAGTATGGAGGTGCTGTAAGAGAAGTGTATCAAATAATGAAAGATAGGCAAATGAGTGTGGAGGAAAAAAGGCTGATATTTGAAGGTGGGTTAACACCGATTTTATTATATGGAGCAGAGACATGGAGTACGACCACAAGAGAGGATAGTAGAATACAGTCGGCGGAGATGTACGTTTTGAGAGCGATAATGGGAAAGACTAGAAGAGATAGACAAAGAACGAAAGGATAAGAAGGAGGTTGGAGTGCAGGCTATTTTGAATAAGATGGATGCAGCCAGACTGAGGTGGCGGGGATACCTGGAAAGGATGCAAGAGGGGAGAGTGGCCAAGAAGAGAAGAGATGGGAGTGGAGACTGGAGGGAACGAGACCAAGAAGAAGATCTTATAAGAACATGGGAGAGCTCTGTGGAGAACTCATTGAGAAAACATGGAATGCCGCGATGCAGGAGTTTGAGGAGATAGAAGTCTTGGAAGATCGAAAGGGAAGAATCAGAAAAGTGCTGGGCCAGTTGACAGGGTCTTGACCCTTTCTGGGAGAGGTTGTAATTTAACAGTGATAAAGTAATATATATAATATATATATATATTATATATATATAATATAATATATATATATATAATATATATTATATTAGATATATATATATATATATATATATATATATATATATATATATATATATATATATATATATATATATATATATATATATATATATATAAATTAAATATATAATTATATTTAAAAAAAATATATATCTATATATATATATATGTAAAATAAATAAAAAATAATAGATAGGTATATATATATATATATATAATATATATAATATATATATATATAAAGTGGTAAAAGGAGATGGAACATACCGGTGTATCCTTAATACCTTGGAAGCATGCCCAGTTTCGGACGGTAGTATCTCTTGCCCATCCGTTAAAGAGGGTATCACAGTACGAAGTGACTTCCGTCAAAGTTCGGTTGTAATAGAAGAAAGCATAATAGGATCTTTCGTTGATATTTACCTTAAATATTAAATAAAAAATATTTTACAAAATATTAATGTATAAATAAATATTAAATGAATAAATAAATAAATAAATAAATAAATAAATAAATAAATAAATAAATAAATAAATTATGTAAATGGAATTAATATTCTTAAAATTAAAATTTATTTGAAAATTAATAAAAGATTTTATATATTACAAACCTTATTAAATTAAAATTATAATTAAAATTTATATATCTTTTTCATATTTTTAAGTTTTACTTTTTCCTTATATTTATAAAGTAATTTTAGACCATTCTATATTATATTAATTCACATTATCATATATTTTATTTATATTAATTTCCTTTTCAGTTCTGCAATATTTTTCATTTTGTGTTTTAAGCAATTTGGAAATTGTGCTGAAAACCTATAATTATTATTATTATCATTAATATTCTTCTTCTTCTTCTTCTTCTTCTTCTTCTTCTTCTTCTTATTATTATTATTATTATTATTATTATTATTATTATTATTATTATTATTATATTATTAATTATTATTATTATTATTATTATTATTATTATTATTATTATTATTATTATTATTATTATTATTATTATTATTATTATTATTATTATTATTATTATTATTATTATTATTATTATTATTATTATTATTATTATTATTATTATTATTATCCTTGATTTATTATTATTATTATTATTATTATTATTATTATTTTATATTATTATTATATTATTATTATTATTAATATATTAGAATTATTGGAAATATTATTGTTAATCTTGTTAACATAATTATTTATTATTTATTATTATTATTATTATTATTATTATTATGATTATTATCATTATTTTTAATTAGTGTTATTATTATGATTTATACTATTATTTTATATTATTATTATTATTATTATTATTTATTATTATTATTATTATTATTATTATTATTAATTATTATTATTATTATATTATTATTATTATTATTATTATTATCCTCCAACACCCTACTCTGACAGATGATTTAATATTATCGAAATCAAAATGTTATTAACAATAATGTGGAAGTACAAACCCAAAATGGAAGCAAAACTATGTAATAACAGAAAATAATACTCAAGAACAATAACATTAAACAGAGGATTAGCGGAAAATTTAACAGTTAGTTTTTAATTATATATATATATCAACTTCAATTATATAAAAGGTAAAATTATCAACAGTTCAAAACAGGAGTGAGAATTAA
>JABUQX010000527.1:5000-21148 GCA_015478945.1 Trachelipus rathkii | reverse complement strand
TATATATATATATATATATATATATATAGGTATATATATATATATATATATATATATATATATATAAAGAAAATATATATGTAGGATAGGGATATATACATATATATATATATATATATAGATAGATAGACCTATATATATATATATATATATATATATATATATATATATAAACTGTACGGGTGTTCTTGTTATCGTGTCCCGAAGTCATCATGGAAACAATGGAATTAAATTTTAGAATATTTATATGCAAATTAGGAATAGTACCCATATATATTTTTATTTCGATGTATTTATTTCCATTTCACTTTATTGAACTGAAGTGAATTTTTAATTTTTAGAATTATCTTTATTTTTGTTATTCAAATTATGGATTTTTATAATTTTTTTATACTTTTTTTTTAAATAACACATTAGTTAATATATACGTAATTATAAAAAAAATTCATTTTTTTAAATATTTTATGTAAATGCAGCGAGGACAAAGTCACTGTTCCGCGTTTTCGAACAAAATATATTAATATATATATGGGTAGCACACAGATATTCGATAACTTACGATTATCGGAAAAATAATCGATATCTGATAGGATTACTCTAAACTTTGAATGTTATAATATATATATAAAGATGAAGATAAAACCATGAAAAAAAAAAACATATATATATATATATATATATATATATATATATATATATATATATATATATATATATAGGAAAATTTTACTTTTCGATAGCACTAATTTTTTTAGATTTTATTTTTTTATATTTGTTGTCTGGATTAAATCGAAGATCGATACTTTGTTGCATCGATACATAAATTGATATATAATTTTTATATATATATATATATATATATATATATATATATATATATATATATATATATATATATATATATATATATATATATATATATATATATATATATATATATATATATATATATATATATATATATATATTTATATATATATATATATATATATATTTATATATATAT
This sequence comes from Trachelipus rathkii, assembly GCA_015478945.1. Taxonomy (NCBI): domain Eukaryota; kingdom Metazoa; phylum Arthropoda; class Malacostraca; order Isopoda; family Trachelipodidae; genus Trachelipus; species Trachelipus rathkii. The sequence continues at coordinate 20,142 of JABUQX010000527.1, read as the reverse complement.
ATATATATATATATATATATATATAAATATATATATATATATATATATATATATATATATATATATATATATATATATATATATATATATATAGTAAATCAAATGTCCCAAATGGTTTTGAGATTTATAGAGTACGAATAGATTGGTGCGAATAAATCAACTGTCCCAAAGTACTCATTTTTGGGATTGATTGTTTTTTGGGGTATATCACTAACGAATACCCAGGGTAGTCCACCCTGATGTCAGGGAGTCGGGGTCTCTTGGCCTCTAGGTGGACTACGGAGGGACTAATCCCCCCTCCATGGTCCTGAACTCCCTGCTCTTGGTCTTTGGGTGTCGCGGGGTTCCTCCGACCATCTCTCCGGGGTATGAACGTCCCCCTCCGTCCCCCCAGCCGGCTCGGAGCCTCCCCAAAAGGGTAAATACTCCATGTTAGGGGGCCTGTTGACTCACTGTCCCGTGTAGCCCTAAACTTTACCGGATCCACTGTGCCGTATGAACTAGCTCTAACTTCTACTGGAAGACTGTTTATTAGCTGCCGAAAGATTATATATATATATATATATATATATATATATATATATATATATATATATATATATATATATATATATATATATATATATATATATATATATATATCACGGAAAAGTTAAACCAGTCTACAACTCTTTTGGGACTAAAATCAACGTACATTGATACCTTTGCTACTGTTACATGTTGTACAAAATAAAACAATGCTAAAAACCTACCAAACTCCAATCGTTTTGGCATATAGCAAACAAATCACTAACATTATTTCTAAACTTACGCCAACTCCACTTAACATAACTGACGAATACAAAGTTTGAACCCAATACTGATCCGATGTTTTATTAACAGTGTTGCCAACTCAAAATACCAGAAGGCACTAGATTTAAAAAAAAGCTAAAATGCCAATATTTGATGAAAAGCACAATATAAATAAGCAATAAAAGCAGTAAAATTTTGCACTAAAGTAGCAATAAATAATAAATAAGCAATAAAAGAGTAATTTTTCACTAAAGTAGCAATAAACCCACTCAGATTCATTGCAAATACCTGAATAAACACTGGTTTAGATTATCATATCTAATACAAATAATCGATTTACAACTAATCGATTTAATATTACAATATCAATGTATCGTTAATTCCCATAATATATATATATATATATATATATATATATATATATATATATATATATATATATATATATATATATATATATATATATATATTTATATATTCTTGCCCAAATAGTTCTATATATATATATATATATATATATATATATATATATATATATATATATATATATATATATATATATATATATATATATATATATATATATATATATATCAGAAGCGACTCCAATACTTGTGCTGCTCGTGCTTAGAACGAGTTAACATTATAGAAACGATCGATCATTTATAAATTTCATAATGTTACGATAAAATTCTCTTATCTTTTTTCGAAAATTGGCCAAATGAATGAAAATATTACATAATAAATATAAACGGTTATGTAAAATTCAAACAAAAGGTGTAAGAATCATCGTGATTAGATAATGCTGTTTTTCAATCCATTAAAAAAGGTGACTGTTCGTGCTCAGTAGTAATAATAATAATAATAATAAAAGAATAAAGGTAATCAATTTTATTTCCCCTCCCATCTGTCAAAATGATCCTACCCTTAATTTTATCAGTTTCCCTCTTTATTTATTTATTTATTTATTTATTTATTTATTTATTTATTTATGTATTTATTATTAATTTATTTAAAAACAATTTAAAAAAAAACAAGCTCTCAAATCCGAATTCAGAGGGGAAAAATATACACGCGGACCGGTCGAAAAATCGATATCCCGTAAAGCACTAAAAAAATAACAAAACATTCGTCTAATACCGAATGTGCGCCACCTGTCGAAGTAGCCCTCCTTACTACTATCACCGATGAAGAATATTGGATGAGGATTATTCTAATGCCATACCTGGATTCTAAAAATGTAAATATTTTGTAGACCTCTAAGAAATCTCCTTTCTACAGAAAACATTCCTAACTCCTTCAGTCTCTCCTCATAGCCCTTACCCTCATACCCAGAAATCATCTTTGTTGCTCTACGTTGTATTCTCTTCAGCATATCTATGTCATTTCCGAAAACAAGGGACCCAAACTTTTGAACAATATTCTAATACTGGACTAACATAGCTATCATACAGCTTACTTATAACTTCCTTGCTCTTGTAAACGACATTGCGATTTATTACACCTAAAATCTTATGAGCTTTATTCCTGGTTTCCATACACTGTTTAGCTATACTTTCAGATTACTGCTAATAATGAGATCTAAATCTTTTTCTTGGTCCAAAGACTCAAGTCAATCCCCTTTCACATCGTAGAACCTTAAACACTTTTCACTGTTAAAAGTTTTTGCCACGTATCTGCTCACCCAAGAAGTTTATCAAGATAATTTTAAATCTTTTCACATCTCCCATTATTTCTTGCTGAGGTAGCCATATATTTGGTTACACGGGCATTTCATCTCAGGCCGCGTGTCTAATAAATGGGTTGCGCCTTTAACTTCGTCTGAAGCTTCGTATTCCATATTTGGTTGATACTACATGTTTATTTTAATGAGAAATAAAACTTATGGCCTCAGACGAGCATTCTAACATAAAATGGCTTGGCCTCAGAAGAATTTTTTTTTTTTATTTATTATTTTGTTACTATGATACTCATGTTATAGGTTATGAACACACAAATAAATAAAGTTATATTTTGATTGGTTTTAATTACATAAACTTAAAATGTATATAATTTTAACAATTTTATGAAAATACGATAGGAAAAATTCGAAATAAAAAAAAAAAGGGCTAAGAAATATGAAGTGTAATAATGAATAAAATTATATATATATATATATATATATATATATATATATATATATATATATATATATATATATATATATATATATATATATATATATATATATATATATATATATATATATATATATATATATATATATATATTTTTTTATTTCTCTCTCTATATATAAATATATATATATATATATATATATATATATATATATATATATATATATATATATATATATATATATATATAATGTTTGATTGATGGCGCTCTGAATAATAACATCCATATTTATATGCCCAGAAATTATTTCATTTCTTAGTTTGTAGTGGGAATCCACCTGCTATGTTTTTATCTATCTCTCTATCTACTTTATTATCTATTTTTATAATAAAATATCGGAAAAATAGAGTAGTAAAATATAGTAATATAAATATAGTAAATATAAATATAGTAATATAATATTGTGCTATAATATAGTAACATAATAGTAAATAATACTAATATTTCATAGTCAAATACATACGAATGATGTAACCCACATTTGGGTTACATGGCCACACATGGGTTACATTACCCATACATGGGTTACGTAACCCATATATGGGTAACATGGCCTCCTGTGGTCTGGCAAATAATTTACTATAAAGGCAATTATTTCCACAAATATTCTAATTATTAAATCAGGGGTGGCCAACCCGTGGCGCATGCGCCAAACGTGGCGCATTGGATGATTATAAATGGCCCCTTGCTACGGGCTACCTTTTGGGAGATTTTATATTATAACTGGGCTACGTCAGCCAATTTCTTACGAATTTATTTAATGAAAACTAAAAATTCATTTTATTTCCAGAAATTTGCTAAATCTGGCAAGATATAAAGAAGTATGTAACAAATATCGTAATGTTTATGCATTTTTTTTGTAGCGCCGACTCTCATATTCAATATCCCACCAAAACTCCTGTTTGAAACATGATTTCAAATTTCCGTGTAATAAAACATCGTCAATGATCATCAGTTAAAATTTTATGTTCATCAGTGAGAGTGAGGCAGTGTTCTCTCATATTTCTTAAATTATTTGCTTTTTATTTTTTTCATAAGTGAGCATATTAGTAATTAGTGTCGTATTTTTTAAATCAAAGAATTCTAAAAATATAATTAGTAGAATCTTTCTTTTTATAGAGCCTTTATATATATATATATATATATATATATATATATATATATATATATATATATATATACAGTATATATAAGATAGTATATATATATATATATATATATATATATATATATATATATATATATATTATAATATATATATATATATATATATATATATATATATATATATATATATATATATATATATATATATATATTAATATGGCGATCTGAACTCGTCTGTGAAAAAGTTTGGCGTATGGTATGCAAAAGGCTGGCCATCCCTGGATTAAATAATTAAACATAGTGTCATGCTTCAGGCTCATATGTCTTTCAAATTAAAAAAAAATTTGTGGCCCCTGGTGAAATTTTACCAAAATCGGCTTGGCAGTTAAAGTGCCTTGAGTGGACTGTAAAGTCTTTGCTAGTCGGTGTTCTGTAGTTCTGTATTACTACTACTACTACTACTACTACTACTACTACTAATACTAATAATAATAATAATAATAATAATAATAATAATAATAATAATAATAATAATAATAATAATAAGGTAAAAGTTACTTAACGCCCACACGGAACGGGAGCTCGGATCAAAAAAAAATTTTCACAGGTAGCCTCTATGATACATAAATAGACGTTTTAGGGTCGAAATGAAAAAAAAAACAATCATATCTCAAAAACTACAATAGTTACAGCGAAAAGGAATACATTTTTGGAATCCTGGTAACATTTTAGTAAGGAAAATGTAATTAAAGAATACCCTAAGGGTATACCGCACCGATGGAAGGAGTCGGGGTCTCTCGGCCTTCCGGGGAACTACGGGTTGGACTATTTCCCCCCCTCCGGGAAGGGTCTCCGGAACCTCCGCTCTTTGGTATTTGGGTGTCGCGGGGGTTCCTCCGCCCCCTCCCTACGGGGTATGGAAAACGTCCCTCCCTGTGTTCCCTGTCGGTCGAGCCCCTACATTGCCGTGTAATACCTTTTCAAATAATATATATATAATTTCGCCCCTAGAACAGGTAAAAAAAAATAAAAAAATAAAAAATATTCATTTCGACCCTAGAACATCTATTTATGTATCATAGATGCTACCTGTGAAAAAAAAATTTGATCCGAGCTCCCGTTCCGTGTGGGCGTTAAGTAACTTTGTCCTAATAATAATAATAATAATAATGGACTTACACACATTTTTAATTTTTCAGATTTCAACGCTAGATTAATTACAGAAATCTTCAAACAAACTTTTAATTAAAGATAAAAATGTCAAAATTTGAGCAACTTCCTAATGAAATTTTGACACAAATATTTGGTAACACTTCCATATCAGAAAAAGACTTAATTTTCTTATCAAATGTGTGTAAAAGATTTCAAAATGTCTGTTACAATGATGATAAGTTATGGAAATCCAAATTTGAACAAAGGTAAGTTTTTAATTTTCTTCAATGATACTTTTTAGGCTCGAGATTTTGCGATTTTATAAACAGGGTTGGGAATTGGGATTCGAAATAAGACCAAGTTTTTCTTATACTCTGATTCAGAGGCAGACAGTCTCAGACTCTAACTCTCTCTAGCTCTGGCTCTTTCTATGGCTTTAACTCTGACTCATTCAATCTCTGACTCTATTTCTTTAACTCTGACCCTATCACCAACTCCGGTTTCAACTCTGGCTCTTGCTCTTACTCTGACTCTGACACACTCTAGTTCTTACTCTGACTGTAGTTCTGAATATGTCTCTGGCCTTAACTCTGACAATAGCTCCAATTCTGACAGTGGCTTTAACCTTGGCTTTAGCTCTGACTCTAGCTTACTCTAGCTCTAGCTCTTTCTCTGTCTTTAACTCTGATTCTCACTCTGTCAATGGTTTTATATTAAGCTGAGAGAGAGAGAGAGAGAGAGAGAGAGAGAGAGAGAGAGAGAGAGAGAGAGAGAGAGAGAGAGAGAGAGAGAGAGAGAGAGAGAGAGAGAGAGAGAGATAGCATATTTTGAAGCAAATACAATATTAAGCATAAATGAGTTAGAAAGATTTAAGGGGCAGGTATATAGTTCCTGAAACGTCTAAGGTAGAATTATAGGCAAATGTTTGAGTTAAGAGTTTAGCTTTAGCAGAGGCCATAACGGCAGTTGTGCCATCGGAAGATTTTAGGGGAATGAAAGAGGAAGAAACATGTTTAGAGTTGAGATTCTTTACAAAATGCCAGAAAGAGGGTGATGAAGAGGAAACAGAAAGGTTATTGCATTTTCTACCGAGAAAAGAGTTTTTTATGTAACGAAGAATATATTTTTGATGATTCTGGTATGAATTATTAGTAGAGTGAGTTGTGCGGAATGCGGAACTGACGGGCAAAATGTTGAAAGCTTATGTTGCAAACGTTACAAAGCAAAATTTTGCAACATCCGTTTTTTTTGGCGTTTGAGGCGTCAAATTAGTTTTTTTTAAATGCATGGAATGCATAAGATTGGAAGGACGAAGGATTATTCCATATTAATCAGAAATGGTAAATTCCCCATATGAGATGGGACCAAACCATAAAATTGGGTCTTTCCCATAAAATGAAATCAGCTATTAATTGATAACTTCTAAAATGATCAATACAGCAACCACCGAATGTTGCACAACATATATGAAACTTGTCACAACGTGCTTATTAATTATGCGTTAGTTATTAATTAATAATTTCTTCGATCCCCCCTATTGCAATTACAAAGTAAAAAACTTAGCACAGCGACCTTATTAATTATGCGACCCCTCTCTTACTATTCACCGTTAAACCGATATTTCATAATACATTGGCTAACTTAATCTATCCTTACCTAACCGGACTAAACATACCAACCTAACATTGTCTAATGTAACCTGGTTCAACATAATTATTTGGCTCATATAACATTAATTGCGGCATCTCTCTCTCTCTCTCTCTCTCTCTCTCTCTCTCTCTCTCTCTCTCTCTCTCTCTCTCTCTCTCTCTCTCTCTCTCTCTTCACTGTCTTATCTGACTCAACTAAATTTTCCCAACTTCTCTAAGCACATCTAAATTAACGTCACCAGATGCTACTTACATTTAGTGGGCATTTTACTATGCACATGACTGTTACGACTCTAACATATTGAGGTTTTTATTTTTGCAAGTAACTCGTTTTACATATTAACTTAACCTATACCCTTTATTAATATCTGTTTTACACGGCATGTGCTCACTCACCGGAAGTTATATAACAACTGATTCCTTATTCTTAGTCGTCACAATGAAAGATGTCAATGCATTCGAGGTGATTATTGGTCCATTATGTCCAATCACAGTTATGCATGACGAATATACATATGATGTACCAAGTCCGTAATATTTTCTTTTTCACATTATGTGTCAGAGCATAAAGACGATTCTCAGAATTTGATGATAGGTAAATATTATTTTGTTTCTTTCCAACGTTTTTCGTATATATATATATATATATATATATATATATATATATATATATATATATATATATATATATATATATATATATATATATATATATATATATATATATATATATATATATATATATATATATATATATATATATATATATAAAATGTTATTTATTTTTGTAGCATTCGTTGTTTGATGTTTATTATTCCCACACTTGCGCGCGCACACACACACACACATACACACACACACCATATTAATTACAGAGATACTTTACTTTATACATTGTTTCACCAAACCTTACGTTATCTTACAATACACAAGACTGCTATTTCAATAACGTCATCATATGTGCAATTTTTTCTAAACGATGTTGACCAACATTTATATTTTCACATGGAATATTCAAATCTCATTTTCTTTGTTATAGAAAACTAATATATTTATTTCGCATGTCGAAACATTCATACTTCATTTAAAGTTTTTATTACTTCATAAGTTTTATTTTTACATTTATATTTTGTTTATTGCTTTCAATATTTTAAAAATATTTTTCTACATTTATAGTTTTATTTTTATTTTTTTTTAATTTATATTTAAATATTTAATTTTTAATTAAATTCTATTTATTTATTTTTAATTTTTATTTTAAACACTTTATTTTTAAGTTTTTATTTAGAAACTTTAATCTTTTATAAAAATTTACTGTTGATCTTTATTTTAAAACTATTTATAAAATTTTATTTACCTTAAAAAAAAATTTATTTTAAAATTTTTAATTATAAATTTTATTTACTTTAAAATATTTATAAAACATTTTGTTTTTACAAATATTTTTATAGTTTTTCATTAAAAGTATTTATTTCATTGACACTAAATCCGTAAAGCGGTAGCGCAAACATAATACCCAGCTCCTATCTCACCATGTCTTAATCTATTTATTTACTGTCTTACTGCTTTACGTCATAAAATTATGTATTTTATTGACCCTAAAGTAGTAAAGCAATAGCGCAAACACTATACCTAGCCCTCTCTCACCCTGTCATGCTTTATTGCTTTACACTCCCTAGGGGATTCTAAGCGGTTAGCTAAGGTCTCAGCCTCTGGATGAGGCCTTGCCGGTTACTCTCTCTTAGGGTACGGTAACCCTCTCTTCCCTGAATTAAATTTATAGATTATTATTATTATTATTATTATTATTATTATTATTATTATTATTATTATTATTTAAGATTTTGTTTTGTTATGTAAAGTAATGTAAGGTATTGCTATGCTAATAGCTGATGGAAAGTTATAACTTTGGTATGTTAGTATTTTTTCGTAGTTCAATATGTTTTTGTTATGATATGATAAATGTTGCTATGTTAATGTTTAATTAATATTAATATGTTAAAGATAAGTTCAAGGGCGTATGCAGAAGTTTTGTTAGGAGGGGCCCAAATAGATTGAAAATAAAAGTCATTTTTTCCAAACACAGTCAGCTAAGGGTTTACGGCGTATATTGACATAATATTTGCAAATTACATTTACCTCTTAAAATATATATGTTAATATTGAAATTATGATTATATTTTAAAACAAAAGTTACGAAATTACAAAGAAAATTACAGAATCTAGTCTTACATTTATCTTACGATTTATGTACTTGAAGTAGTTGAACTACGACAACGTTAGACGTCGTGGATTTGCAGAAAACTTTTCGACAACAGCCAATTCAATTTCAACTTCCTTCTTCAAAACTAATTTTCTGCGAACACTCAAAAGACAAAGCCCATTCAACCTGGATTCAGTCATCATCGATCTTGTCCATATTTTAACTCTTCTCAAAGTGCTGAATGTTCTTCAATTGAGCTTGTCGAACATGGTTGAGCTATTGATATAAGTAAAGCATATTTAATTAGTTTTTTATTGGAAAAAAGGCCGTTGCTTCCTTGATCACTTCAACTATTTCCAAATTTTTTAGTTCCTCACGGTCGAGCTTCTTCTCCCTCCAATTCACATACCAGAGTTCAGCCTTACATTGAAGTCCTCTCAGTTCAAAAAAATCTTCAAATACTTTGATTTGATTTTCAAATTCCTTATGTGCAAGGGCAAGCATCACCGACGGATGAAGTAATAAAAGAGAACAAGCTGGTGAATTCTTGTCCTAGAATCTGCTCTCCAAGGAAAATGTGAAAGAATCCAGGCATCGTATTAGAATAGTCCTCCTCCAATATTCTTCATCGGTGGTAGCAAGAAGATTTGAGCGATGTTTCTGGCGATCCACCACTCTTGGTGGCTAAAGATCAACCATAAGATCTTCAGTTATCTGCTTTATCCTTGTATAATTTCTTTTATCCCATCGTTGTCGTTTGAGTGGTGATCTTTCACAAGTGAAAGAATTTTCTTCACATGGTTCGAGCATTGAAGAAGGTCTAAACTCTTCTACTGTAAATTATTCACGACTGGTTCCAACAAAGCCGAATATTTGGCTATAATGCAGGTTGAAATAAGAAAAACAGGTTTTGTTTCTGCACAATACAGCTGAAATGCATTTTTTGTTGTAGCAAAATTACCTACTTTTGCCAAGTTTTCCAGACCCTGCACTATATCCACAAAATGTCATGAATATTGAAATACTGCGGTATTTTTCTGAACATCTCGTCTCGCAAAACGCTGGAGTATTGCGCATGTATTTTCTTCTCAAAATGGATTCACGAAAGAAATTGATAATGTCTTTAATAGTGGATAGAGTATTGCAGATTTCAGATACAGAGTTCAGATCGTTTACTACAAGATTCAGTTGATGACTCGCACAATGGAAATATAAAGCTTTTTTTGTATTTTTCTCGCATTATTCCCTGTACTCCTCCTTCTTTACCTGCTTTAGCTGAGCAGCCATCGTAACCTTGTCCAACGCACTTGCTTGGATCTAGGCCATTCTTGTCAATAAAACAATCAATAGCACTTCCTATGGTTTATGCATCCATGGCTTCTAATGATGCAAATCCAATGAATTCTTCACGAACGCACATTTCCGTCTCGTCAAAACATCTGATTTCAATAGATAATTGTTGATTCCCAGATATATCAGATATTTCGTCAGCTAAAACTGAATACGTATATGCTTTTTTGACATCTGCAATGATCACGTCAGTCACCACACTCCCACACAGATCAATAAGTTCATTTTGTATTCTTGGTGATTTATGAGTAGCATTTTTGGCCCCACCTGTAAGGCGTTTCAACTCATTATTTCCAGAATTTATTTGCAAACGAATTAGATCTTGGAAAACCCCTTTAGAGGTGAATCGTGTACCCCACAAAAAATAATTGTTGTTATTACAGATGAAATTAACTTTTTGTTTTCTGCAAAGAGCTCCTGATTTCCAGTTACCATTTGCATGTCCACTGCTACATCTTCCAAGAAGGATTAAGCTGCTCGTGCAGCTTCTAAGTGCCACCTACTTTCAACATGTCTCTTGCAATATTCATGGATATTCTTGAATTTCGTGATGGGTTTCACAACAAAGGAACTCTGAACTCCCTGTATAGTTCTTGCGGGGAAAAGAACGCAATGCAGACAGAGTGCTTCCTTCAAATATCTTGAATAAGGGAAAATATCTTTCGAGGCAACGAATGCACGAATTTCCTTTGAGATGTGTAACGTCATTTACAAAATCATAACTTGGAGAAGGCTTCCAATGATTTTTCAGCATTTTTTTTTTGTCAGATGGCATTACACCGAATTTCCCTATCCATTTCAATAAGGGTTTGTCTTCCTCATACACCATCTGCTTTGAAGATGAAGGGCCCAACTCTGATTGTGAATCAGAAACTACCTTCTCTTTTAAGTTATCAGAACCTAGTTAATATATATATATATATATATATATATATATATATATATATATATATATATATATATATATATATATATATATATATTATATCACTATATATATATTATATATATATATATATATATATATATATATATATATATATATATATATATATATATATATATATATATATATAAGTAGTAGGATGCAGCTCAGACACTATTTTGCATATATATTTATATATACCCGGGTTAGGCTTATTTTTCGACGCTTCGAACGTGGATGGCCTAGTGAATAGAACTCCCGGTTACTGTTAACTCAGCGAATCGGAGTCCAGTGTTCGAATCCCGCTGATGGAGAGTAAAAATTTCCTTTTGACTCATTTCATTATAGGGGTTGGCCTTTGAGTACTCTGCAATTATGGGAGGAGATGACCGGGGGCTTTATAAGCTAGATTTAAAGCGTTCTTTTTTGGAAACGTGGATGGCCTAAGGGATAGAGCTCCCGGTTACTGTTAACTCAGCGACGCGGAGTCCAGTGTTCGAATTCCGCTGATGGAGAGTAAAAATCTCCTTTGACTCATTCCATAATGAAATGAGTGTAATTTCAAAATGAAATGGGAGTGTAAGCGGTAAGGGCACAGCCCAAAGGGCTATGCCCTTATGTAACCGCTTATACCCCCCTTCGGGGTACCCTGAGATGGGTCTTCATGCATCTCTCTGGGGGTGATCTCCAAGTAGTGGGGCTTGTCGCTGAAAATTGCTCAGTTATGTATAGTAAAGATCGAGATTATGTTGATGAATGAGTGCATTCGTGAAAGCTTTTGTATAAACATGAAAGTATCCCTAATGATAAGCCTACAGTGTAAGCCTAACTGAACACCTGTGTCATTATAGCATCAAACCTTGGTATGATAGTTAGTTTCTTTGTAGGGGTGTAAGGGAGTTGGTTACGCTTTGTGATGCTGTGATAGTTACTTTACTGATACTAAGCAGTGTACTTTGTTAATGTTGACTGTTCATTCGTACGTAAGGTATGTTATGTTCTTAGTTTATGTGATATTATGCTAGCTTTACGGTTATTAAAACTTTTGTTATGATTATTAAATACTACTACTACTACTACTACTACTACTACTACTACTACTACTAATAATAATAATAATAATAATAATAATAATAATAATAATAATAATAATAATAATAATAATAATAATTGAAAGCTTACAGTTCTGCCAAATCGCCTCTGCATGATGCGCTGTTGCCAAACCTACCAGTTTGTGTATAATAAAGGTTGAGATTGTTATACTTTGTTAATGTCGACAGTTTATTCACGCTTAATATATATCAGGTATGTTATGGTACTATATGTTTTTAGTACAGGGAATATTATGTTAGCGTTTATTCGTTGATCTGTATGATCGATAGGTTATTTTATGATATTTGACAGAGAATTTTGCTAATGTCCACGTTTATTCATAGTTCAAAATGATGTTATATTTGATACGCAAGACACTTTGATGAATGTAGTATCAATTCATAGTTCAAGATGTTAACTAGTATCTTTGATAGATTGGACACTTTGCTAAGGAATTTTGTTAGATAATACTGCTTTGTCTGCTGGTGATATGATTGAAAAGCAGGGATAGGTTGAGTTTTGCTGTGTAATGAGGAATAGGTTGAGAACTTATTCATAGGTCCAAATGTTAATGTCTTATTCGTAGTTCCAAATGATAGTATCTATTGTAGGTTTTCCCCATTTGTAAGTGTTAGATATGTTAGGCTATGTTTAATTTCTGTTACGTTTCGTTAAATATTACTATGGCAATGTGAAATTAAAACTGATTTGCTAGAGAAATGATAAGTTTCGTAAGATATTACTCTGTTAACTGGCGATGATGTGTTATAAACGTGGGCAAAGGTTAAGTTTTTGTTGAGTAATGTTAGGTTTGCCCGAGAATTTTGCTAATGTCTACGTTTATTCATAGTTCAAAATAATTTTATATTTGATATGAGTGACACTTTGATGAAGGTAGTGTCAATTCATAGTTCAAGATGCTGGTATTTTTGATAGATTGGTCACTTTGTTAAGAGATTTTGTTAGATAATACTGCTTTAGCTGTTGCTGATATGTTGGAAAAGTGGGGATACATTGAGTTTTGTATGTCCTGTTAGCTACTTTACCTTTGATAAGTAGGGAACTTTGTGAATGTTAACAGATTATTCATACGTGAGGTATGTTAGATTTGTCGCTGCACATTATATTCTTAGTTCAGGTTATGATATGTTAGCTTTATTGATGTGAAAACTTTGCTACGTTAGCATATATTCGTTGGTCTGTATGAAAATTAGGTAAGGTTATGATAAATTTTTGTTAAATATTAATACGTTAAGGTAAAAATAACTATGTTACAGATACGTTTGAAAAAGTGTGAACAGGTTAAGTTCTGTATGCAATGTTAATTACTTTTCTGTTTTTAAGTATGGAACTTTGTTAATGTTGGCTGTTTATTCGAGCGTAAGGTATGTTAGGTTTGTCTTTGTACATTATATTCTTAGTTCAGGTTATGCTATGTTAGCTTTATTAATGTGAAAACTTTGTTACGTTAGCATATATTCGTTGGTTAATATATAAAGAACTTATTTTTATGCTATGTTTATCAGAAATGATACTCGAAATGTGATCTGAATCAATAGATCAATAGATCATGGAAGGAGAGAGGTGAGGGGAGGGGCTGGTGGTTTGATTTACTGATTTACCGATTTACTGCTTTAGGATCAGTAAACTATTACAATTTACTATGATATTTTATTCAAAGAACTTAATTTTGTTATGTTTGTATAAAACTTTATGTTTGCAATTATTCGTAGGGAATTATGATAGTTAGGTAAGGTTATGATATATATTTTTTTTAATATTATTATGTTAATGTAAAAAACATTTTTTACGTTAGCATATATTCGTTGGTCTGTATGATAAATTAGAGAAGGTTATGATAAATTTTTGTTAAATATTAACATGTTAATGTAAAATTAACATTCATATGTTAGAGATATGCTTGACAAAGTATGAATAGGTTACGTTTTTGTATGCTATGTTAGTTACTTTACAGTTGTTAAGTGTGGAACTTTGTTGATGTTAACAGTTTATTCATGCGTAAGGTGTGTTAGGTTTGTCGTTGTACGTTATATTCTTAGTTCAGGTGATGATGTGTTAGCTTTATTAATGTGAAAACTTTTTTACGTTAGCATATATTAACATTGATATGTTAGAGATATGCTTGACAAGGTGTGAATAGGTTACGTTTTGTATGTTAAGTTAGGTACTTTACTGTTGTTAAGTATGGTACTTTGTTAATGTTAGCAATTTATTCGTGCTTAAGGTATGTTAGGTTTGTCTTTGTGTATTATATTCTTAGTTCGGGTGATGATATGTTAGCTTTATTAATGTGAAAACTTTGTTACGTTAGCATATATTCGTTGATCAGTATGATAATTAGACAAGGTTATGATAAATTTTTGTTAAATATTACCATGTTAATGTAAAATTAACATTGATATGTTAGAGATATGCTTGACAAAGTGTGAATAGGTTACGTTTTTGTATGCTATGTTAGTTACTTTACTGCTGTTAAGTGTGGAACTTTGTTAATGTTAACAGTTTATTTGTGCTTAAGGTGTGTTAGGTTTGTTGTTGTACATTATATTCTTAGTTCAGGTGATGCTATGTTAACTTTATTAATGTGAAAACTTTATTACGTCAGCATATATTCGTTGATAAGTGTACAAAGAACTTGTTTTTTATGGTTATGTTTATCCAAAATGATAATCG
>JABUQX010000526.1:7500-10646 GCA_015478945.1 Trachelipus rathkii | reverse complement strand
ATATATATATATAAGATGAGTAGTAGATATATATATTATATATATATATATATATATATATATATATATATTATTATTATTATTATATATATATACTGTATATATATATATTATTATATATATATATGTATATATATATTATATATATATATTATTATTATATATATATATATATATATATATATATATATATTATATATATATATATATATATATATATATATAGTTATATATATATATATATATATTATATATATATATATATATTTTTAAATACCAAAATTGGTATTTAAAAATATATATATATATATTATATATATATATATGTATATATATATATATATATATATATATATATATATATATATATATATATATATATATATATATATATATATATATATATAAAAATATATCACTGTTTATAATATCTATATAGTCAAATAGGACATTTATAAGTCCGTTTATAGGGGGAAAATTTTCGATAAGAAAAACAACGAATTTCGAGTATTTTCTTTATTGTGGCAATTTCTATTATTAGCGTTATTTGCATATATCTATGAATTTTAATATTTATTAGGTAAATTTTTTATAAAATTAAAAAATGTTTTTAGTAAGCTTTTATTTATTTATTTATTTTATTTATTTATTTATTATTATTATTATTATTATTATTATTATTATTATTATTATTATTATTATTATTATTATTATTATTATTATTATTATTATTATTATTATTATTATTATTATTATTATTATTATTATTATTATTATTTAACTTTAATAATGAATTGATTTTTTTCTAAGTTTTTTTATTTTTATTCTTTTTTTATTTCGATTATTATTATAATTTATGGGAGTATTTTTAATTTATAAAAAAATCCACCACGGACCCTCGAGAGGGGAATGAAATAGAAGGGGGGGGGACCCCGGGTCAAATAATTAATATATATAAAAATATCAAAGAGCAATCTATTATTATCGTGGCGTTTACATTCATTCTACAAACTTTACGTACATACATCAAATTTAAACTGAAATAAATTGCCTAAGCTTACTCATTTTTATAAGCCTAGGTGTGGAGCACAAAAAAATATATATCAATTTCTTTTTACTTTTTTGTTAATATTAATTAAATTACATTTGAAAATCCAGTATTTACTAATGTATTTACCCTAAAATCATTGAAATTATTTTACATTTTTTATTGATCTTCGTTCCTGGAGTCAACCGCTTATAAATATATATATATATATATATATATATATATATATATATATATATATATATATATATTATATATATATATATATATATATATATATATATATATATTTTTTTATATATTTATATATATAGTTTTATATACACAAATATATATATATATATATATATATATATATATATATATATATATATATATATATATATATATATATATATATATATATATATATATATATATATATATATATATATATATATATATATATATATATATATATATATATATATTGCAATGCAATACAGTTTTAGTAAAAAGATAAAAAAAACCTAAGCGTAATAAAATGAAAATAATAATAATAATAATAAAATAAAATAAAATAATAAAATAATAATATAATAAAACAATTTAATCAACTCGAACAAGAATAAAAACTGGCAACAGTACACTCAAACACAACACTTTAAAACTAATTCAACAAAAAATATACCGAACAATAAAAAAAAATCAACATTTCAACATACACATCCGCCACCAACCAACGAAGATGTCTTTAAGCAAAACAATAAAATTCTTAGACAAAAAAAAATCAATGGAATCTTGTTGTCACATTACTCTAAAATTAGCAATAAACCTACATCACCCACCAAAAGATTAACAACTAAACGGTTTAAAAAATTATAGAACAACCAAGAAGCTCCCCCATTAACACCACTTGAGGTACTTACCACAATCAAAAAGGTCGAAAATTCACAAGCAGAAGAACCAGACAAAATTACCAACATCCCAACATCCCAACATCCCAACATCCCAACATCCCAACATCCCAACATCCCAACATCCCAACATCCCAACATCCCAACATCTCAACATCCCAACATCCCAACATTCCAACAACCACCACAAACATCTAGGAACTATAGCAATAGCAGTTTTGAAAAAAAGATTAAATGCAGCTTGGCAAACCAGCACCATCTCACCTTTCTGGAAGCACGCACACATAATTCCTAAAACCTAACGACTACCTAGTTACCCAGTCACATATAGACCATTTCCATCACAGCTCAAAGCCCCCCCATAAACACACCAAGACAAGTATTACCGTGGCTCAAACGGTAGAGCGACGGAGTCGAATGGCAAGGTCGCGGGTTCGAATCCTAGTTCGGATCCTAGGTAGAAATTACCTAGAGAAGTTCCCCTCCTTGTATAGGGCTATGACAGTGAGGTGTAAACTTTTTAAAATATATATATAAAAAAATGAATTAGAGCAATGCCCGACAACAATAGCCACATATATAAACTGAACGCGATAAAAGCGCAAACTACATCAAATTCTGGCCAAAACAAAGAACCCTTCACAATAGTTTACAGACAATATTTCCGTCCCATCTTAAAATATGCATCACCCGCCTGAGCTCCACGATATCAATGTCTAACATCCAAAAACTTGAGGTCGTTCAAAACAAAGCTCTAAAAAGACAACAGGCTGTCTCCCATCCACTCCCATTCATCGCTTTCAAACAGCAAGAAAAATTCTTAATATTGCTTCCCATCTCGATATGATAGGATGTCAATTTTACAGCATAAAACCATCAATACACCACCCCAACAGTCTACACCAAATATATATATATATATATATATATATATATATATATATATATATATATATATATAATATATAAGATTTATAATATTTAAAATACAATAATAGTATAAATATATAATATTTAAAAACAAAACTCGCAAAACTATAACCTTTTAAATAATCCATAATACTATATATATATATTATATATATATATATATATAATATATATATATATAATATATATATATATATATATATAATAATATATATAATATATATATAATATATATATATATAATATATATATAATATATATATAATATATAT
>JABUQX010000525.1:42500-45388 GCA_015478945.1 Trachelipus rathkii | reverse complement strand
CTATGGTCTTCTGCTCCTAGGACTATGGGGAGTCTGTGTGGTAGACCTTGGACATATCTTTAAGGTTCTGACAGGTTATGACACGCATTGCTACTCTCTAAGCTACCTTCCTTTGGATTTCTCCTTCGCTTTGTTTACTCTTGTCTAGTTTTCTCTCAGATCGTTCCATTTCAGTTCTTGTTGATGGTGCAACCTCTTTCTTCCTTTCTTTGTTAATGTGGAGTTCCTCAGGTTCTGTTTTATCTTTCCACCTTTATCCTACTCTTTAACGGTCTTCTTAGCTGGACTTCTAAACTCTTTCACTCTTATGCTGCTGAGCAAACTCTCCATTCCTCCACTCATTTCAAATGTGTTCCCTCGTTTGTATCTAGAGTTGCCCTCTCGTCTACAGTTTCCGGATTCAATTCGCATGCCGCCATGTGGTCGACGATATTTCTCAGTGGGCACCGCATTCTTGTGGAAATTCAATCTTTAAAACTCAACTTCTTCATTCTCTGCTCCTTAAAGACACCTGGCCCAATCTTTCTTAGCCGCTCGACGACCTGTAACAGCATAAATATCTTGGACGAACATAAATAGGAACTGTCTTGGAGATCTCAATATCAATCGGTGCTAAAATGGTCTCAATGAAGCTGGGAATTCTGTTCAGATTGCGTAAATTTTTCTTTCTGCTCAATTACTCCAGTTATATAAGAGTCTTATTCGCCCCTGTATGGAATTACTGTATCACATTTGGGGGGGATCCGGTCACCTCCTTTTGGGATATGCTGAGGGCTAAGGGTAAGAGACTGGATAAACTGTTACAATACTCTAATTTCCTTGACCCCTTCTCTGCGAGGTGCATATTGGTGCCCAATCTTTTTTTCAAAAGGTTTTACAAACGGCAGCGTGCTTGAGACAATTGAACTCTCACATTTCTCACAAATTCCTCAACCACTGCGTCGCCCTCGTAAAACAAAGAAGGTGCTTACTCTCATTCAGAGTATTGTGTGAATATTGGGACTCAAAGTTTACTCGTTGGGTAACCTCCTTCTTTCAGCCACATCTATTTTGTTGAACTAATTGCCTTCATCTATTGTCTGCAGTATTCAATCTTCCTCTCTTTAAGTCTCGCGTCTGCGCCCACCTGAGGGAATTCGTTAGACAAGGGACTGGGTGAATTTACTTTCCTTTTTTTCTTTTTTTCCTTTTCTTCTTTTTTTTTTTTTTTTTTTTTTTTTTTTTGCCCCCTCCTTTGGAAAAGGGCCCTGCCCGTTTGAATAGTGGATCGATATATAATATATATATATAGATATATATATATATATATATATATATATATATTATATATAATATATATATATATATATATAGATATATATATATATATATATATATATATATATATATAATATTATATATATATAAATTAAGGATTACTTAGTGGTCGTCGTTCCTATGTGAGGCTCGCTAAAATTTTTAAGTTCTTAATTTTGCTCGCGATAGACTAAGGTTGGGCACCACTACCTATAGGCTATATATTCTAGCTTCTTAGCACGTTTCCACCTATATTCAGAAGACCACCGGTATTAGTGGCCCACCCCTTAGGTTATTGGGTACGGGAGTCGATTAGGTATATTAGAAGGTGCTAGGATGCTTCCTTCTATGAGTTATTACCCTACCCCCTTTTCTAGCCTTTCTAGCCTGAACATATCCTACGTCATAGAACACGGCTAATAATGGTGTCTACTCCTAGGTTATAAGGTACGGGGAGTCGATTGGTGTATATTAGAATGTGCTAGGTTGGTTCCTTCTACGAGTTATTACCCCAACCCCCCTTTTCTAGCCTTTTCTAGCATGACATATCCTACGTCATAGAACACGGCTAATATTGGTGTCTATTCCTATGTTATAAGGTATGAGGATTCGTTTGGTGTATATTAGAAGGTGCTAGGTTGGTATCTTCTACGAGTTAGTATCCCCCACCCCCCTTTCTAACCCTTCTAGTGCGATATATCGTATGTGCCGGAATACATCCGATATTTGTATCGATTAATACATAATCGGTACTGCTGAATCGATTTCTGTGGTTTACGACGGAATCGATTCATTCCTAACAAGAGTTAGTATTAGATATTACCCTACCCCCTTTCCTAACATTTTTGTTTCTTGAGCTATGAAGCCGAGCACGGTGTTGCCTAGTATGTTTTGAGGTATGCCGAGTCGATTTCCGCTATAGCCGAGCGTGGCGTTTCAGCCGTTTGCGTTTTTAGAACGCTGCAACATGCGTTTTTCGTAGATGGCTTACCCTTCGTCAAAAACCTATCATGACGGGTGTCAAACAGGGGTAGAATGTCTCAAAAATAAGATTCCCGTAGTTACTTTCCCGAACGCCAGAGTCCCCAGGGCCCCAGCCGGGGGTCATTTATGGGGCAAGAAATGACACAAAATGACACATCTTAGCAAAAGAGGTGTTAGAGTCATCGTATCTTCTTCAAACTTGGCATGCCTTCTTTATATGTTGCAACATTGTTGCATTCCAATTTTCAGCCGCTACGCTAAGGGGGTGGGGCCCCCCCCCCCCAAAAACGTAAAAATGGACTTAGAAAGCTGAAAATTGGTGAGTGTATAGAAGAGAATAAATGAAATAGAATGGCTATGTTAAATTAATTGGCGAACCATATGGAGCCGGAGCCGGAGCTGGTGGTTGCGGTGCCAGAATGGAATTCTGGCTCCTACCACATATTAGAACAAATGAGGTGTCTACATATATGTTTTCAATGGTGTAGAATTCATTTTTGAGGGTTTCAGTTGACATAACTGATTCTTCTAGCTTCTAGCACGATATGTCCTACATCTTAGAATACACCCCATATTAATGCCTACCCTATGTTATAAGGTACGTGGAT
>JABUQX010000525.1:22500-27500 GCA_015478945.1 Trachelipus rathkii | reverse complement strand
AAATGAAAATAAAAATGTAAATTTAACACAAACTGAAATAAATAATAATCAGGAGTCTAAATTAGTAGAAATTTTAAAACAAAAGTTAGAAGTGAGTAGGCCTATTTATAATCCTCTTCCAACATGTGAGCCTGAAATATTTAATGGAAAGGATCCAACTAAATTTAAAGATTTTATGCTAGTTTTTAAAACTAATATAGAAGGAAAATGTGAGAATGAAATGAATAAGCTTTCTTATTTAATTAAGTATACAGAAGGTAAAGCAGAAAATATAGTAAGAAGTTGTATGCATTTGGATGAAAAAATAAGTTATAAAAAGGCAGTAGAAAAACTCGAAAAACAATATGGAAATGAACAAGTTATTGCAAATACATATTTGAAAAAGTTAGAAGACTGGAATGAAATTAAGAATGAAGATGGTGAAGCCATGGCAGATTTTTCTTTGTTTTTAGATGCTATCAATAATGCAATGGAAAATATTACTCCATTGAATGAATTGAATTCTACTGGTGCTATTTATAGAATAGTTAAAAAACTTCCCTACAAGCAGCACGTGATAAGTGGAGATATAAAGTTGATAGTATGTATGAAGAAAATAAAAAGGTAAACTTTAGTACATTTACAAAGTTTGTTGAAAAAGAAGCAAGGATCATGAATACACCTCTATTTGGAGAACTTGGCATTGGTACAAAACCCAAACAAGCCAAATTACAAAGTGAAAAAGGTAAGTCACTTTATACAAAAGAAAATAATAATGACCATAGAAATAACAATAATAATGTTAATAATAATAATAATAATAATAATAATAATAAATGGAATAATAATAATGACAATAAAAAGAATTATGGTAATAGTAATAATAGTTAGTAGTAGTAATAATAATAATTAATAAATAAATAAATAGTTTTGCAATTTTTGTAAAAAAGACAATCATAGTATACTTAAATGTAAAATTCTAGAAAAACAAAGCCAAGATGAAATAACAAAGTTCATTAAAGACAATAAATTATGCTTTAAGTGTCTCAGATCAAATCATTTTAGTAGTAATTGTAAAAGACCAGAAAAATGTGAAAAATGTAATAAGCAACATTTAACATTTCTGCATAGAGAAAAAGATAGTGCCAAAGAGCAAGATGGTTCAAATATCTCACCAGCAGCACTCACTGTGAATTTAGAAAATAAAGATAAGAAAGTAGAGTCAAAAGAACCAGGAAGTAATGAAGCAAAAACCTTTCAGACAAAAGTAAGTAACAAAAAGCTATTTTATCCTGCAGTAGCAGTTAAAATTAAGCTTAAAGGTAAAGATAAAGTGATTAAGACATACATGGGTCTAGATACATATTCATCAGCATGTTTTATGGATTTAAATTTAGCTGCAGAACTAGGTATGTCATATATGAAACCTCAGAAAGATATAGATATTACTACCATGTATGGACAACATAAAATAAAAACATATATTTTAAATAATCTAGAAATCTATGATATTGAGATGAGGAAATCTGAAACCATAAATAATATATACTGCAAAGAAAAATGGCCCTTTAAAATGGAAGAAAGTCCATCTATCAAAGATATAAATGGATTAGAATACTTGAATCATGTGCCCTTCAATTTTATAGAATCAAAAATTGGATTATTAATAGGGATGAACCAGAGTAAATTGTTAAAACCAATAGAAGTAGTAGAAGGTCATCATTATAACTCTCCCTTTGCAGTTAAGTATTTATTTGGATGGGCTTTACAAGGTTCGACACCAGATGGTATACCAGCTTTCATGAGTTTAAGATGTCATAAGACCCAAATACAACAAGAAGATGATAATTTGCTTGAAAAATATTGCTCAAGAGAGTTTTCTGAAAAAAATCCTGAACAAGTCTGTGACAGTGTTGAAGATCAAAGGTGGAAAAATAAGGTTGAAAATACATTACAAAGAACAATTACAGGTAAATTTCAAGTTGGTTTACCATTTAAAAAAGAAAATCAGCATTTTCCTAATAACAAAAATCAAGCTTTAGCAAAATTGTATTCATTAAAAAATAAATTTTTGAAGGATAAAGAATATTTTGTACAATATTGTGATAACATAGATGAAATGTTAAAACTAAATTTTGCAGAAAAAGTTGAGAAACATGAATTATTAAACAATGACAGATTCTATTTAACACACCATAGTGTAATCCATCCACAAAAGAAAAAAATGAGAGTAGTATTTAATGCAGCTTTACCATACAATGGTATTTCTTTAAATAATAGTTTACTCACAGGGCCAGACTATATTTCTAACCTACAAGGCATCCTTTTAAGGTTCAGAAAAGAGAAATATGCTTTCATAGCAGATATAGAGAAGATGTTTTATCAAATACAGGTACTTGATAAAGATAAAGATTATCAGCGCTTCTTATGGTTCCCAAATAGTAATTTAGATAAAACTCCAGAAGAATATAGAGTTAAAGTTCATATATTTGGAAGTGTGAGCTCACCTTCAATTGCAAATTATGTCTTGAAGCAAACTACAAATGTAATTGAAGCAGGAAAATTCAGTAATCTAGCCAAAGATACCATACTTAGAAATTTCTATGTAGATGATTGTTTAAAGTCTGTGAAATCAGAAAATGAGGCTGTAGCAGTTTATAAAGAAGTTAAAGAAATTTTAAAAATTAGTGGTTTTAATCTGCATCAAGTAGCTAGTAATTCAAAGAAATTTTTGGAAAATATTGATAAACAAGACTTAAGTAAAGATTTTAAAGAAATAAACCTATCTTTAGATAAATTACCTTTACAAAAAGTATTAGGCTTGAGTTGGGACCCAGAAATAGATTTAATGAAAGCTAGGGTAGATATACAAAATAAAAATTTGACAAAAAGAAGTATACTCAGTTGCATTTTTTCCATATATGATCCACTAGGATTTATTAGTCCAGTGCTACTAGTAGCTAAAAAGATATTTCAAAATTTATGCGATAGAAAAGTTAACTGGGATGATGAAATTCCATCAGATATAAAAAAAGTTACATAAAATGGCTAAATGATGTTAATAAGCTAGATGATTTTCAAGTTCCTAGGCCATACAATCCAAATTGTCTAAAGTATAAAAGGGTAGAACTACATTATTTTTCAGATGGTTCACAGATAGCATATGCTGCAGTAGCATATATAAGGTTCATTGGATGTAATGATGAAAAATATTGTTCATTGGTGTTATCTAAAACAAGATTGATACCATTAAATAAAAATTTGATGTTAACTATACCAAGAATAGAATTGAGTGCAGCCAAATTAGCTGTCAACATACATCAAATTTTAAAAAATGAATTAGATATGAAAATAAACAAAGAGTATTTTTGGATAGATAGTGAAATTGTATTACAATATATTAAAAATGAATCAAAAAGATTCAAAAGATTTGTACATAATAGAGTTAATTATATTAGATCACAAACAGATATAAGCCAATGGAATTATGTACCAGGCAAGCTAAATATTGCAGATATAGCAAGTAAAGGGATATCTGTTAATGAGTTTTTGAACAATAAACTATGGAGCACTGGTCCAGAATTTTTGTACAAAGACAAAGCTCAATGGCCTGAGCAAAATAAAGAAAATAAATTAGATGATGAAAATGATGAAATTATAAAAAGTAAACCTGTAATGGCCATACAACTACAAGAAAGTTCAACAGACAAGCTCATACATTCTGTCTCAGATTGGATGAAATTAAAAACAAAAGTAGCATGGATTTTAAGAGTTAAAGAAAATTTGCATAAAAAAGCCTGGAATAAAGGTGCTATGACAATCACAGAATTAAAAAATGCAGAAAAGGCTATTTACAAATATGTACAAAATAAAGAATTTCATGATATACAATACAAAATAAAAAAGAAAGAAGCTTTGTCAAAAAGGCACATTTTGGCAAAATTCCTACCATTTTTAGATGATAATGGAATATTAAGGGTAGGTGGGAGGAATAAAAATCTGAATGATGTATCATTTGATTTTAAACATCCAATTATCTTGCCAAATAGTCATGTTACAATGTTAATAATGAGACATTACCATAGAATTAATGGACATTTAGGAAAACAAACAGTTTTAAATGCTTTAAGAGAGAAGTACTATATCATTGGAGCAAGTAGAAGTATTAAGAAGATTTTAAAAGATTGCATAATATGTAGGAAGCTCCATACAAGGCCAACTCAGCAGTTGATGGGAGATTTGCCCAAAGATAGATTAGAATGTGATATACCACCATTTACAAGTATTGGTATAGATGCCTTTGGCCCTTTTCTTGTAGTAAGGGGAAGAGGGAAGGTAAGAGAAAAAAGATATGGATTAATATTTTCATGTTTAAGTAGTAGAGCAATACATTTAGAAATGCTATATTCATTAGATACTGATGCTTTTATCAATGCTCTAAGAAGATTTATAAGCCGCAGAGGCAATGTGAAATTGATCCGATCAGATAATGGATTGAACTTTGTGAAAGCTAACAAAGAATTAAAAGGACAAGTTAAAATTTGGAATAATAAGCAAGTAAATAAATTTTTTGAGCAAAAAGAAATACAGTGGATATTCCAACCACCTCATAGTTCTCATAAAGGAGGTCATTTTGAAAGACACATTAGAACTGTAAGAAATATATTACAAGCTTCACTCTTAGAACAGCCAATAAGGTTGACAGATGATAACTTGAACACTTTGTTCTGTGAAATAGAATTCATTATAAATAATAGACCAATAACAGAATTTTCAAATGATTTAGAAAACTTAGAAGCTTTGACACCAAATCATCTACTAACTCTTAAAGGCAATATAACTTTTCCTCCAGGATTATTTCAGGACAAAGATTGCTATTTATATAAAAGATGGAAACAAGTTCAGTATCTTGCTGATTTGTTTTGGAAAAGATGGATCAAAGAATATGTCCTTTATTGCAAAAAAGAAGTAAATGGTTAGCAGAAAAAGAATCACACAAAGAAGGAGATTTAGTTCTTTTA
>JABUQX010000525.1:7500-12500 GCA_015478945.1 Trachelipus rathkii | reverse complement strand
AATAATCCACTTTGCTGTTAATAGCTCCTTTACTCCACCAACTCACCTCGATTGCCTACCACTTTTGATATATGAACCTTCAGAGGAAATCTATCATCATTCATTCCAACGACTTGTTCATTCAACCTTTATAATCCTTGATTTGCTCTTTCCATCAGACATTTCTCATATCGTCACATAACTCTTAATCCTAGATTTCTAATTATATCTCTTCTCTTTACTCAGCAAATATCTCATAAACATTTCATTTCCAAAATATCAACTCTTTTTTTTTTTTTTTTTCATTTTAGAACTTAATGCCCAAGTCTCACATTCGTGGAAAACAGTCGGAACAAATATACATTCAATTTTATTTTACCTTGATGAATAAATTTCCCTTTTTCCATAATACTTTAAGGTACTTAATGCTCTTATATCTACAGAAACCTTATGGACAATCTCTTCTTTCATTCTTTCATCCCTCCGAAAGTCCCAATATTCATTCCTATGTACCAAAAGAGTGTAGTTGCTGTTAGGCTTTCTCATACATCTTCCTGATATCCATCCCAGATTGAGAGCCGTCTCCATTGGGTTTTATACTAATTTTCATGACTTTATTTTTAGCAGAACTTAATTTTTAATTCTTTCGCTTGGCACTCTCCTTCAAGACTCGCTGCACAAATCTGCAGTGTTTCTTTTGAGATCAGAACCAAACACCGTATCGGCCCAGCGAAATAAACGCTTATCTTTCAATTACCCTATATATGATCAATTTTATCTCGTTTCCATATCTTTGGTGAAGAGATACTTACACTATAATAAATTAGTAAACATACCGGTAGTCGGGGGAAAACCATAACACGAAACTTGTTCAGTCGCACTCTTGTTTTAAATTATTCCGTCTTCCTTCCTCTTTATCCTAACATATGTTTTAGGCTAGTTTCTGTAAAATGCTGGAATCGCTTTCATAACAAACCATTTATTTCATACTTTCTAATGCTCCTCCACAACTTTCGGCTTTGCACTTTGATCATATATCTTTTTCAAATCAAATAAGCATTAAAAACACTTTTTCTTTTCTAAATAACTTCTCTGACACTCATTTAAAGGAAAAACCTGATCCTCACTACATCATCGACCCATTCCTAACCCCCATTGTTCACTGCCAATCTGTTTTTTACTTAATACTTTTAACTTTTTATATGTGAAGCTCGTCATCATATTTTATCTACAAACATTCAATAAACTTTATTCTTGCTGTTATTAAGAACCTCCTTTTTTATTCTCTTTTATCCATATAAATGAAACAAGGCAGAAAACATGCTTATCTTGTGTTCAATCGGCACCTTTCCCAGCGAAACACCTGATAATAATAATTCTTAACTCACTCCATTACACAATTCAACTTCTTTTTCTTCACAGTTTGCCTCTCTCGTTTTCCTTTCAAAGATTCACGATGTTATTCTTAAATTTGTCCCACATTTACATCTAATCTCTTTCTTGCTTAATAATTCTCTCCTAATTAATGTTCTTCTTTTTTTCCTCAATTTTCATACTATTCAACAAGCTTAAAAATTAACTTATTCCCTGAATGCTCTCTTCATCTTTATTTAAGTATCGATATAATCCTGAACCAATCCCATCCAGAGTCTTTATGCATTTATAAAACTCTTTCATATTTTTTCCAAACCTTTTCTATCTCCTTCTAAATTATTTACTTTTTGTCAACCACCTTCATTGCGCGCCCATTCTCTTTGCATCTTTATCTCCTTTAATTTTCATTATCACATCCTCTTGGTAGTCCTTCATGTACCTGGCTATTAATGCAAATGTTTTGCCTAAACTTCTTTTTTTTTTGTCTTTTTAATAATAGCTACAATTTCTTCGTTCCAATTCGCTTCCCTTCCTTTTTAGCTTCTACCAATCGTTTTAATCCTATATTATATCTATAATATTATATTTTATATATATATATATATATATAATATATATATTATATATATATATTATATATATAATATATATATATAATATATTTATTATATATATATATAATATATATATATATATATTATATATATATATTATATATATATATATACATATATATAATATATATATATATATATATATATATATATATATATATTATGATACTATGTTAAGCAATCATATCACCTCAAAAAGTGTAACGAAAGCTTATAAATTCTAAACACTTTCACTGACCAATTTCCACTAATCGTAAAAATCACACCAACCCTCAATATTCTTTTGCAAGAGAGCATCCAATGTGTCTTGCTCTTTGACATCTGTAATACCAAGAGAGGACTAAAATAAATATGTAGTATATATATATATATATATTATATATACTAATATATATATATATATATATAATATGTATTATATATTATTATATATATATAATATATATATATTATATAGTATATATATATAATATACGTATATATATATTAGAATATATATTATATATATATCTATTATATATATATATATATATAATATATATGTGTGTGTGTGTGTGTATGTGTGTGCATGTGTGCGTGTGTATGCTGTGTGTGTGCGGTGTGTGTGTTTACGGAATCATCACCTCAAAGTGTACGGAAAGCTAAAAAATCAAAAATTCATATAAGTATATATATATATATATTATTATATATTATAATAATATATTATACTTATAATTATATATAATCATATATATATATATATTATAATATATAATATATATATATATATTATATAATTTAAACATGTATAATGTAAAACAAAAATATTACAACATCGCTTGAGACTATTTGCATACTATTCCATATTCATGATAAGATCATCAACTTGTTTTCGTCCCAGTCCGCGGTTAATATGTATTTAAGGCAAGATGCCCATTTTGATTCACAGTGTATTTCCAGTGAATACAGTAAAAAAATGTTGCTTCGCTCTGATCTGATTTCCTAAGGATTGTCTTTTCATGAAAAAGTGAACGAATCTTTTTCCTGCATATAACATGATTGGACCGATCTATGGTTGAAATATGGTAATCAATAAATACGTGGGACTTCAATGATTCTAATAAACATTTTAGTCAGGAGCGAGTGCAAAAGACTGAATTTATGAAGCCTTTATGACTAAATTATTAATCTTCTATGCGTGACGTCATTGTCAACATTATTATTCTTTACTTTCGTAACGTCATTTTCGCTGAAATTGGAGAAAAAGATAATTCAGAAAATGTGAAATGGTCAGTGAGGGGTAAATAAATAAATCAACTGAAATAATATATCTTGAAAAACTTGAAGGACAAATTATTCTACAAGCTAATAATGGTAGATTAAGACTCGAATCGACATATAATTGTTGAAGAAATTTATTTTTTGTTTTAATAATTTTTATTGCAGCTAATATATTTTTGTTTTGGTAAATATAAATAATTAATACAGCAACATTTACTGTGTTAAAGCACTGGATGTATCTCTCATTACATATATTTTTATGTTAATTTCTATGAAGACTGATGGGTTCACTTTAAATAATCTTATAGTGGTGCTCCGCAAAAATTATTCTTCTAATGGCATAAAAATTCATTAATAGATCTACTCAATCTTAATGTATTAAGATTGGCTATAGATACCTCCGGCCACATCAAGGAAGCTTATCATCAGTAATGCATATTAATTTGTATAATTCCATTCAATTCCGAAAAGAGTGCCAATGAATATATTAAGCTTCATGAAAGATGTTTGGTGGTAAATTACATCATTTATATGTACGACTTTGATTTCAGTTCATTTCTAACGCTAGATCTTTTCATTTCTTTTAATACTGTTTAATAAATACGCTAAGTTATAAGAATTCAAATTAATTATTACTCATTTTATTTTATTTTTTAAAATTTTGGAAGTGTAACGAATCTGTATTAAAAGAATATCTGTTTCTGTCTGCCTGTCTCTATCTTTCTCATATTTTTATATATATACTATTATATATATATATATAGTTATATATATATATTATATATTATATATATAATATAACTATATATATTGATAATTATATATATATATAATATAATATATATATCAGTGAGCAGGCAAATCGGTAACCTTTGGATTCGAATCCGAATCCGAAACTTTGTGTGGAAATGTTCGAATCCGATCCGAATTCTGTTTTTTGTGGGAAATGTTCGAAATCCGAATTCGAATCAGAATCACAGCACCTTCGATTCGATCCAGCATGTCCGAATGCTTGTTGGTGTGAAAATTTCTCGAATCCAAAATCCAAACCCGAATCCATGTAAAAAGCTTGAATCTCGAAATCCGGATGGAATCCTTCCAATGATGTTTACAAATTAAATACAACAACCAGAAATATAAATATTTCTTTTCAAATATTAATGGGATTATAAATTGTTTTTTCATTGTTTCATTTTTTTTTACCCTCATTTCTATTAATATATTAATATATTATATATATATAATCTATATATATATTATATTATATAATTATATATATATATATTATAATATAATAATATTTATATATCTATATATATATTAGTATATATATATATATATATGATAAATATTATTAAATAATTTTCAATTAAGATTTAACTGCCTATAAAATTGAAGTTTTATTTCTTAGCTTGACTTTTTAAACAAAAATTTAAAAAGTTAATTAACTAAATATTCCAATTTATTAACTATTTCTAATTACATTAAAACATCCAATTAAAAAATAAAATTAATTTTTTTTAAACAATATTCTCTATAAATTACTAGTTTTTCCAATTTTTCAGGAGTATGGCGTTATGATTAGCCAATAATAATAGAAATATGCATCTTGATAGGCAGTTACAGCCTCCTTGCTGCTCCTCATTGGAGATGCAATTTTAGATTCTAAGTTTTCGTTTTTTTATTTATTTTAAATGATTTTTTTTGGACATCCTGGAAACAAGAAATATACTCGGATTCGAATCCGGAATCGGATCCAAATCCGAATCC
>JABUQX010000525.1:0-2500 GCA_015478945.1 Trachelipus rathkii | reverse complement strand
TGCACACTCATCACTTCAAATTTTCTTGAAAATGAACGTTCAACATTTTGGCTGAAGCGGTAAACAACTCTATTTAAGCTTTAATAAATAAAAAGTGACAAAATTAAAGATTAATTGCGCCAAAGCTTATCCCATTTCAGTTATTAGCCACGAATGCAAAATCCCAATCAAGAAGTAAATCACTTATAAAAGACTTGGTGAAGCACAATTAAAAGTACTCACTCAATATCAAAGAACAAAATCAGTGACGTCACCCAAATAAACTGCTTGCACTGAACTCCCCAGTCAATTCCTTTCTCGTTTGAGGGAGACCATCGGTGAAGAAAACGCGCAAAATCTCCTCAATAGAGAACCTACTTTGGTGAAAGAATTTTTTCTAAAAAGTCTACCTCAACGGTATACGAACATCTCCACAAAATCTCATCATGTGTAAGTATACACCCTCGCTTACAGGCCAAGCTGTGTAAGAATCGAAATTCAGCAAAATAAAAAGAAAAACAATGAACAGCCTATGGCAACAACTCCTGCCAACACTCGAGATTTAGGCTGCGCGTTACAGGAGAAACAAAGCCCGCTTCCACCCAAAGCTTCTCCAAAACCCCCTTTTCCCCATCTAAGTGGTGGAAAAATACTTTAAAAATCAACGTTAGATGACCTCTAGTGCTAAATAGATATATCAATGAATGAAATTAAAAACACTTTAAAATTTGAACTCAAATACTACTACTCTACTCTTAATAATAATAATAAAAATAATAATAATAATCAATAATATAATAATAATGAATAAATATAATAATGAAATAATATATAAAATAATAATATAATCATAATATAATCAATAAGAATAAAAAAAATAAGAAAAACAAAAAACGATAGTGATAAAAATACAAGACGATGAAAAAATGCAAGAAAAGAAAAAATTGGGTGAAATCCTTGTAAGGAAATTGTGATATTGTGTAAAGGACAACCGTCAAAATCTCTGTACGGCATGCATGCGCCATCTTTTGTTAAAATAAACAATAAATCCGATAAAGAATGATCAAGTTACAAAATACTACAGAAATAGTACAAATGGGTATTCATAAATAAGCCAAATGGCAAATATACGGTTAATTCAAAGAGTTTTCCATAAAAAAATTGGTATAGGTGTTTTATCTTATACTTTATTATCTATTTTGTTTATGTCAATTTATACATTTAATTATATAATCAATGATTTATTCTAGGATAGTCATAAAAAGATTTTCATAGCCAAAAAGTTTTCAACAACATGCCAAGACTCACCCGGTGAGTTGCCCTCGATTGCTAGATAAATAATATGCAAACTTCTAAATTATTATGTAAGAAAAGATCCAAAATAGAATAAATAATAAGAAATTAAAATTGAAGTTCTGCATAATTTGATAATAATTCAGTAAAAATTCATTCAAAAATTTGTTTACAAAAATAAATGAAAATATATCATCAAATATTTCTTTAAAAAGATGACTGTAATTCTGGCGAAGATCGCGCGGCAAACTTTTGAATAGGTTGTTCCGCTATCCCAGCTGACGAGTTGAAAATGGCGGGAATGTGGGGAGACGATTAGGAGCTTATGGAAAAAGTTAACGTAATACTCCGCTGGGTGTATAAGCAATAAATAAATTTTCAAAAAAAAAAAAAAAAAAAAAAAAAAAAAAAAAAGAGAGAGAAAAATTTGTGGAGGCATGGTATTGAAGGCACCTGCATCCGGATAAGAAGTAGCTGAATTGCACGTCTCCAAAAATTTCAAAATCTTTTTTTTTTACAACAACATAGAAAAAGTAAACATCATCTTTTCCATCAATAAATTAATTACCATCAAAAATAACTAGTATGTTGAAGGATTATGAATCTTTACATAAAAAATTTAAAAAGTTTCTTCGGGTGATCAAATGTATTGTACTGGATAGTTAAACTTCGAGATATTCTACATACACTTCCTAGTGTTAGCGACAACCTTCAATCTAAGTTGATGACCTCAGAGATGAGAAATACATCAAACAAAAACTAAATATGTATGAGGTATATTGAATTTTCAGGATTGAGGAGGGGCTAAACATTTTTAATATCATTTCCTAAATCAAATACATACAGTAAGTTATTCTATTAAAAAGAAATTAATATATTTTTTTTTGTCAAAGAGATTAAAATTTTGATTTCTAACGAAAACATTTCCTCAAAGCAACAGAGCTAACGAGACTTGCTATAACTATATAATTGTTCATATAAAAGCTAGCGACCGCACATTAGCGTAGGGTAATAAATGCAAAATTTTAAATGTAATAGCTGAAAGGTCTTAAAATTATAAATGTTAATTAGATAGCCGATGATAATATTAGAGACTCTTCTTTTCCTGTTTCAAACATCATCTTTACTCTCGTAGACCAAAAATTTCTTAATTTAATGAATCAATGAAATATTAAGGAAGCATCTTAAAGAAAAAAAAAAAAAAAGAAAAGATCATCACCTCAGACGG
>JABUQX010000524.1:0-24547 GCA_015478945.1 Trachelipus rathkii | reverse complement strand
AAATTATAATGCATTATGTCAACTTAAATTACAAAGATGAAAAAATTAATTACTTTGAATATTTTTGGAAAAAATATATATGGGAACACTCTGTATGCCTTATTATAAAAAATAATATTATTACATTGGTTTCAATGCATAATTTTGTGAATTTTAGAATCTTCTTCTTGAATAATTGTAAGATGAGTGCTTTGCACAGCTTTTGTGGATGCGACTTTCACCATGCAAAGGAATTATAGATAATGTATTTACTATAGTATATATATATATATATAAATATATTATAAATATATATATATATATATATATATATATATAATATATATATATATTATATATATAAATATATATAATATATATATATTATATATAATAATATATATATATATAATATATATATTATAACACACACACACCACACACACACACACACACCCAGGGATGTACTTTTAAATGTGGAAGAAAATTCAGTACTATATTCCTGTATAAAATATAAATGTCTAATAATTCACCGAAAACGCCTACATTTCCAAATACCAGGTAGAAACTAATAAACATTAGTTACAATAACAATTAAACTAAAATTGAAAGATAATTAACAAATTCATTCATTTTAAAATATATAAAGAATAATAATACAATACTGCACAGAAAAATAATACAACAGAATAGTAACGAAGCAATGGATGCACTAAATTAATACATGTATGAAAATGAGCACCCCCACCAATACAAGCTCTATTCTGCGACCGATTGAATTGCCGACACGATCAATATACCTTTCTTTGGCGAATTGGTGTCACAGATGCATTATGCGAGCCCTAATTCTTCGGACTTTCAACTGTTCTTATAAACCAAATGTTTCAGGTGACCCACAGAGAAATCCAATGCACATTAGTCTGAGCCAAGTTGACTCCTCACCATCCAACGCTGATATACTCAGTATTGTTCCTTCTGTAACTCGCAAACGAATGACTAGGCCCTATATCTATTCGGTGAAACTTAATTGTAATGACGTCACCTTCCATCTCTCAAAGCTTGCAAACATCGTTGTGAATCACTTCCCATTAAAGCCTCTCTGGTATAAGAATAGACCTATTCAAATTGGTCGCCAACAATTCCGACCCAACATTCAATGAAAACTGGTTGATGGCGGCTCATCTATCATGTTTCTCCTCAGCTCATAGTGATTGTTGTGAAAGTTCATATGGAGTCTCTGGAAAAAAATTTGCCTCATCGCAACAATATTTCTGCAAATGTGAAAGATTTGTCTGCAATTCTGTTGATCATCACACAAGCTACTCCTGCAGGAAAATTTTGGTACAATGCCTGCAGTCGTTGGATTATAAGGTACACAAGTGATTTTTCAAATACCTAGAAAAACGTTGAATTACATGTAGTGTCTGAGCCAATCTTCTGACTTTGATTAGACTTCTCAATTCTGGATGAACCGTTTCTTCGACATCTGGAGTTGATACTGTGCAAGGCCCCCGTTTCATTATAATGTTAAAAACTTCCTGTTTCTGAAGACGTTGATGAACGTGCAAACATAGTATTGATCCGGATACACGATGTAGGTACATTCTTTCATAGAGACGCATGTGCTAATGAATTATGTTCGTACGACCGTTAACAAAAAATGCAATCGCACATTTCACTATTGTTTGTAATCATTTTGAAAAAATATGAAGAACACTTTACACAAAACTCTGGACGCAACGACTATATATGTATAAATGAAACATTAGGTAAACCTTCAACGCTATATGTGCTTATTATTAAAGTAGATGTTTGCACGGACGGGCAATTAATTTATCATATGTCC
Source organism: Trachelipus rathkii (assembly GCA_015478945.1). NCBI lineage: Eukaryota > Metazoa > Arthropoda > Malacostraca > Isopoda > Trachelipodidae > Trachelipus > Trachelipus rathkii. Next base: position 22,722 of record JABUQX010000524.1, on the reverse strand, counting down.
CACAATTTCATCACCTGTATCCTGAACGATGCGTTTCGGTGAAAGTTTTATTGACAAATTTATATTATTCATGAATTTCATACTAAATTTTTTCGCAATATAAACAAACACCCTATATAAATATATAATATATATATATTATAATATATATAATATATATATATAAATATATATAATATATATAAATATATATATATATAATTAAATAATATATATATATATATATATATATATATATATATATATATATATATATAAATATATTAGGATTGCGAAAATATTCTGGCAAGTATTCCGGCCTATTCGCCAAAATCGAATATTCGTATTCGTTTTTGCCGAAACTATGGCCTCCGAATAGGAGCTGTTATGCAATAAATTAAGTGAAAGCATGAGGTAAACCATTTCAATTAAAAATTGAAATTTAGATTTATTTCCAAAAATAAAAAAATATAGCCAAATTTACAATATGCAAAATCTTTGTCATTCAATCCTAAACGCTTTGAACATTTTTAATACTCTAAAAAAATAGAATATTATATACGATAATGGACCAAACATGGTAGTGTATAAGGAGAGTGGCTTGCTATCAAATTCATGTTTTATTCACATGTTGCAACTATGCATTCACGATTCAATATTATGTCAGAAGTCTGTTAATGCAGAAGCATATCCTCTCATTTTCACCATTCAGCAACGGCAGCTTCAAAGCTTAAAACTTTACAGATGCAGCTGAATGTAAAACAGCATAATTAATTCAAGACTTTTTAATCTGAACCAGAACTTATATATGCTAAAAGAGTTTGAACAATAAAGTCCCCCTATCCATATACGCTCTGAAGCAATCAGAAAAGTGACTGATTTCAGTGCAAAATATCATTACTTGAGCCATTGAAACATCACTTAAAACAAGCATTAAACGTGAAGTGACAGTCACCCAAGTGATAATGACCTCAATAAAATCTATTTAAATAGAGAGATAAGTTCATCCCCAAGTTACACTCTTAAAGCTAAGAAATCAGTAAGAAAAAAAGACTTTCTAAGCTTCTATGTGATGGATCAACATGTGTCTACGGTCATAGGGCAGCGAAAAAGCTTTCTTATTTCCAACATGAATCAAGTAACAGTAAAAAATATGTTTTGAAGGCATGGAAAGAAATGATGAAAATTAACTCCGACTTTTCCTCTGACATGATTACTAGTGGGAAAATGGAAGATGAAAGGTTCCATTGTCACTTCTTTATGGATTGATTTTAAAGATAATGGTGGCATCAAAATCGTCATACAGAAAAGAAAGTAGAGTGAAAAAAGGAAAATCCCATTCTCTGACGATGATTTATTGACATAAACGTAAAACTACAAATACGAAATTACATCAAGAAATACAACATATATAAGTTTGCCTACTTGACCAGTGAAGACCATGATATCCCTTTAATTGGTGGAAACACTGGAAATATTTATGAATTTGAAAAAAACTTTCAGCTCCACCTCACTCCACCCATCAGTTGAAGTGAAAAATATTTTACCGATGTATAAGTAAGCCACAAGAAATAGGTTACCCCTGAAAATGGAGAACTGCTAATATTCTGTCATTTTAACCTTAACCTTATTCAAATGAATTTTAGTTTAATATTTAAAATACGAAACTTTCAATTTTCACTTAATTATTTTTAATATGTGAATTGTTTGCTATAGTAAATAGTATTTACTTTTTGTTTTATACTTGTATATAACACTTAAACAAAATTTCTTGACGTGGTTTTGCAATGATTATTGATGTTCCTATCCAAAAATGTAATCTGTTTTTGCATATCACATTTGAGATATTGTGTGTAACACATATTTGTAAAATTTTATATTTTACGTTTTCAAGAGGTCTATCACAATATGTTATATAATATATTATATATATATATATAATATATATATAATATAGTATATATATATATATATATATAATATATATATTATATATATATATATATATATATATAAATATATATATATATATATAATATATATATATATTATAATGAATTGAAGGAGAGAAACAATGCCATGATATAAAACATGTCTTGATAATATTGTTAAACAATATAAACAAACTGAATAAGAAATATGGGACAAAATGAATATAATAGAATATATGGTTTAGTAATGTTAAAACATATCCTACGATAGTATAACTTCTCTTCTAGACATCTACTGTGCATAGGGTTCATGAAATCCCCACAAGCTCCAACAATAGTCGGCCATCATATTGATATCCCACTTGCCCTGGAACGTCCTTCCATGAAAAATGTCGTGGTGAAGCTTTCACCTTGCTCATCACTACATCGCTAGTTACCGGAAATGCTTAGGAGATGTAAATAGGTGCAACTTTTATACTTCATCTACATCCAGGAGAATGAAAACTGTCTAGCAGTTCCTGTACAATGTTAGTGGTTCTCAGCTTTCCTGTTCCCCAGAAAATTCTGTGCTACATCTAAAAAAGCATTCCACGCTCGTGCCTCTAACACAGTCATTGTTGTAGCAAAGGCAGCATCACGAGGAGTGTCCGTATTTGTGGCCCATCAAATATCCCAGCTTTTTCTTCTCTCACTTAAACCAGAAACGTTTGAGCATATATAGACGGGAAGCAATTCACCATCATGTCCAGGCCTTCACAAATGTTTCATCAAACCAATTTATGTTATGGATGTAAATATGTTTTCTTCTACAAGTGTTCCACTATATTTCCTTCACTGCGTCAGTTCCATCTGCCAGTTCTCTTTTCGTTCAGTGATCCTTTGCCGCCCGCTTCCCAATAGCACAGGAAGCAGTAATATTTGGTGAAACCTGCTTGCTGACTGAGCAAAATTTAACCATTTTGAGGTCGGACGCAATTTACCATTCCATGTACCAATATTTTAGCTCTCAAACTGTCTTGATTTTTGCATACTCCTTCTCCATCCTAGCCGATACCCTACTGAACGAAGCATTACTGTTGCGTGTTACACAACACTCGTCAACACAACACTAAACTGTCTTGGAAGTGTCAAATAAACAGTCGCCATCACTGATCGTATCTGGTCCCATACGAGTAGTAGCCTGCAACTTCACTTAAATTTACACAATTACCATCTGACTGTAAGAGCCTCCGCAGCTCTGCTTCTGTCCCGAAAAATGTTCATCTCTTGTGCCATGGTCAGATCATTTTCACGCAACCCGAAGCAACAAGTCCAACAACTTCGGCAAATCCAACTATCATACAAGATCTTCACCCTGGGTGGACAATGACGGACCATCCGACTGTATTTCAGCTGGATGATAGACATCAAGGTCATTGGCATCATACATGTAGACGTACTAAAGTTTACCACATGCTTCCCGAATATCGACCCGCATAAAATTGCTACTACGTAGATATATCCGAAGGGTACGTGCTATACAGCTTACAGTCTGTACATGAATTTTGTCATTCCAGAATATTCCAAAAATAGATCCATGATTCACGAAAACGAATGTGATTACAGCAAATCCGAAAAAATATGAATCAGCACTCCAATTTACTATCATATCTGCTACAAAGTCATCCAAGAAAATTTTCACCTTTATTTCTTTTTCAGTAAGTTTTCTTATTTTTCCCTAAATGTATGACCTAACTTGAAATAACTATTCGCGAAATAGCAAAGATATCGGCCGAATATTTCGTATTCGCCTTTTCACATTTGCACATCCCTAAATATAAATAGTATATATATAATATAATATAATATATATATATATTATATAATATAATATATATATATAATATATATATATATATATATATATAGATATATAAAAATATATATATATATATATATAATAATATATTATATATATATACTATATAATATATTAATAATATAATATATAATTATATATAATAGTAATATATATAATTATATATAACGCAAAATTCTTCTTCTGATAATATACAAGCATATTCCTATTTAAATTTACTGAGAATATCACCTGAAATAAAGAATTAATTATGCATAATTATTAATGAATTTGCAATTTAATTTTTTTTTATTTCGTTTAAATGTGTTATTTTGAAAATGTTTTAAACTATTCATCCGTCCAGTGTCACTTACATTGCCATCATAAATGTTTTTTTCAGTATGTTTAATCCATTTGCTACAAATTGAAGAGACTGGAAAGCGTACAATTATGCGTTGGCTTTACATTTATAACGCAGGGAAATAACTACAAGAAACTGTAGTTCAGTGTCATCATATCTATCTGTAAACCATTATCAAATGAAAAGAAACTGTGTATTACTCTAAATGCAAAGGTAAATTTGTGAAAGATGAAAACGGATATCTGTACGAGAAAGTGTTAAGACTGGGACAAAATATGCTCCTTATGTATTACATATATAGTATATATATATATAATATATTATATAATAATATATAGATATATATAAATATATAATAATATTATATATATATTATATATATAATTATATATATATATAATATTATATAATATATATATATAATATATAATAATATATATTATATATATATATAATATATAAAATCCTTTTCCCCGAAGACTAGTAGTGACGTGCCATGCTCAGAAAAAAAAATTTTAGAAGAATATGAAAATTCGAAAAGAAAACCAGCCTTACTGCCTCCTCGTATACCTATAGCGAGAAATCTCTCTGTCAAAAAATCCACCCTAACTCAGACTCAACGAACCCTCACTATGCATATCGTCAGTGTAGGGTTCCCCGGCCAGATCCCACAACCATACTCCCGCACAAAACCCCGCCATTCACCCATTATGCCCCTTATTCTCGCCTCTGCAAACTCGCATACTTTCCTCCAGACATTACATTACTGACTCATTCCACTTTTTTCTTCGGTATCCCAGCTGGTCGATTCCCAATACACTCACCACTATACATCCGCTTAATCAACCAACTATCATTCATCCTATCCACATGATCAAACCATTTCAACGTACTTTTATTTCTTATTTACACCTTTCTTCATACCACAACTCTAATACGTTCATTCCTCATTTTTTTATCAATTCTCGCCTAACACACCCCTAAAATTGTCCATCTGACAACATTGTACTATAGATTTATACCTCTTATTCCAGACCAAGTCCACTACATTACATTAACACTGTAACAAACATACCCTAATTAAGACCAGGCATTACTCGAGACTTGCGTCCTTACATCCACAACATTTATTGCACCAGCCAATTCCTGCCATTCATATCTATCCCACTACTGCACCATCCGTTCCTTTATCATCCAACATATATCCTAAATATTTAAACTCCGAAACTTATTCCAGCTGCTCCCCATCTAACATAACCGTTTACTTTCAAACCCTCCTCTTTTTACACACCCTGCTAAATCTCTACCAATCCTCTCACTCTTTTCAGATTCTACACACAAAACCAAATCCGCATATAATAGGCAGGGCACCCTCCACTCTCTTCCATTCTCCATCATTCTAACACCTTCCCCTGCCACCCCCACTTCTAATTCTTAAATAACCCCATCCATATACGAATTGAATAACCATGGAGACAACACATTTTTTTTTTTTTCCCCCTGCCCACTCGCTATTAATATTTAACCAATCACTTGCAATTCCATTTATTCTTACACACGCTTCACTATCGTCAGACATACTTTTTATTACATTCAGAAGCCCACAACCAACACCATATATCACTAACACCCGCCACAGAGCTTCCCTATTTATTAATCCTATCATTCGCCTGTTTCAAATCCATAAAACCTAAATATAATTTATTGTTCCTCCTCATTTTGCCAATCATTTGTTTCAATTTGATCCATACATCCTCTACCACTTCTAAACGCACCCTGTTCTTTACCAATCAGTCCTTCAGTCACTCGAAGCACTCTTTCGACCAAAATACCAGCATATATCTTCCCACAACACTCAAACTATTCCCTATAAATTCCTACAGTTACCCTTATCCCCATTACTCTTGTATAAGGTTTCTCTTACTGCTCTCCTCCAATCCCTCGGAACTATACCCTCCATAAAGGCATAAACGCTTTATTACACAACTTCCAAATCCAATCAATCACTATCTCGCCTCCGTTCTTGATAGTAATTCATTCGTATACCTGCAATTACCATTCCAACTGTCTCACCTCTACCCATTACCCCTTCTTACTAATGACCTCATCCCCAAAATACCTATTCCTTCTTGCACCATCAAACTCACACACCTTCACTATCACCTTCATTACTGTCAATGTTATACAGATTTTCGAAGTGTTACTTCTACACACGTCTCTCATCCATTTTATCAGTTACGAAAATACCCATCCTTATAATAATCATCAGATTGCACTTATCTCATTCTAACCTTTCGCGTCCTATTGCCTTGCAATTCATCATCCTCTTTCCAAACTTCATTTTTCTCTTTCCCCCTCCTACGTATCAGCACTTTTAGTATCCTTTTTTCGTCCTTTTATAATCAAATATCTTTGTTTTGAACCTATCATGGCTTGAGTACATTTCAACCACGCTTTTTTTTTTCTTTTAACTTACGGTTGCATCACCTATTCATTCCCACCACTAACTTCAACATTCTACTTCACTAGCACATCATATATTTCTTTTGCATGCTAACAAACCTCTTCATTTGCTCCAATTGTTCAGTTCAACTTTCACATTAAACTATTTACTGCGACGCTCTTAAATACTTATCCTATTACCTTGTCACTTAACTTCTCACTCTTAATTCTACCACTTCCTTCCTTATCATTCCCTCCATCCAAGCCCCACTAACTTAATTTTATATAAAACAACATGTATATCGAAATCCCCATTCCAATCCCCTCACTATGTAACATCCAAACACAACTCAACGTCTCACAAACAAAAAATCAATCATATTTTCACTTCGTACCATCCTACCTACACCAACTCGGTAATTATGAATAACTTTTGTAAAGAAAGGATTACTCCACACACATACCTCTCCTCACCGAAATCAATCGCCTTCCTACCATTCTCATTTTCTCCCGCCACCCCAAAGCCACCTGTTATACCATCCCTTATTTGATCACCTATCCAACTATTTAGGTCATCCAATACAATCAATCTGAAGCTCCTACTCACCCCATCCAGAACCATTCAGATTATCCCAGAAAATCGCACTCTTCAGCATTACCCTCAGATGGACCATTTGTCATAACCAACGCACCTGACCTTTCAAATTAATTTAAACATAGTAGATTTCTATACTCACAAAAATTACCATAGCTCTATACCACAAGTCACTCATCAGAATTGCAACTCTTCCTCTCCCCCTCATTCCTTTCCACCAGCACACGCATTTCATACCACTCCACTCATTTTCAGTTTCCTTTCATCTTTGTTTCAGTCACAGCGAGTAAGTCAAATCTGCTCTTTCTAAATAGATCCATCACCTCTCTCCTCATTTATTCCTCTGACATTCCATGTACCCATACGATTCATACGTCATAGAAAGTCGCATACGGCGAACACTACCTTCTCCAAGGCATGCATTAGCATTCCTGGCAAAAGAAAGGGGTAATGGGCAGCCAATCCAATTACTACCTTCCCATAGTCGCCTTCTGCGACACTCATGATATACGATATGGGCAATTCTTTCTCCCTCACGCATAGGGATATATACATATATAATTTTTTTTTTATTTTCTAATATGATGATACTTTATATTTTCTTGATTAAAATGAAGGTTAATATTAGTCAAAAGGATACTGAGAAAATAAATTTTGAAATTAATGACAAACTTTTAAGAAACGTGAATTAACTAAATTTTTCTTTTTACAGGCTCTGCTTGTCCATTGACTGCTTCCAGAGAAGGTTAAGAGGTGAATTTATGTTTGTTTTTTTTTTAATATCTTTTGGTATATCAAAATTGTTCAATTTTGTGATGATATCCAACATTAGTCAGTTCTGCTGCTGAATTGTCTTGATGACTAATTAAATCCCTGAATATTATTATCTGAAACAAAAACTTGATTACCTTTTTTCGTTGAATGTTATATATATATTTTTTTTATCCATTTCTAGGGAGTCTATCTATAAATGTTAACACTTTTCTTCATTACTGGGTAGTTTTTCAAGGTAATTTTTATAGTTTATTTTTTTATTTTACTTGCAAAGATAATATGATGATAAAATTTGAAAAACATTCGCGATATCCACTGAATTCTGATGCCTTAATTTGTCTGATAAAAACTATATACAAACAGATTATGGATTTTTATGCCTTTTTTTTTTTTAATAATTATTTAATTTTATTACAGGTGCTACCCTCTGAATTTATAAAGCCGTTCTGATAGTAAGTTTTTTAAATAATTTTTTACTTTAAATGTTATAATGAATGTGTGAATCATATTTGTTGATAGGGAAAATATTTAGGCTATACGGTGAATGAAAATTTAAATGATGTATAGCAGGAAAGTTGTGATAGGAAGGGGGCTGGTGCAATGCTAGAGGACTTGAATGCCCTAGGGTTCTGCATGTTGTTGTTGTTACTGTTGTCGAGTAAAATGGTATAGATCTTAGGGGCAGTCTCTTCAGATATAGTCTAAGGAGCGTGTTAGGTGAGAAGAATTGATTAAGTAAGTAATGAGCATTTTAGGGAGCTGTATGGTGTGAAGACAGGTGTGAATGAGAGTAAATAAATGCATTAAGATGGTTTGGCCATATGGAAAAGATGGATAATAGTCGCAACATTTAATCAACAACTTAGTTTGTTAAAAATACATTTTATTTGTTTACTTTAACCATGTTAAAAAAAAAAAAATACTTGGTACCTTAATTAAGATACACTTTTAAGGCATGTTAGTAATAACTGCCTTATATTTCCGAGACTTGCGGTTAAAATTTTTGGATATTAATTATGGTAAAAAATTTTTTTTTTCTTTCAAATATTCGCATTAATTATTTATTTAACAAAATCTAAATGGGGTAAGATTTTATATTCAGGTATTGATAATTTTGTAGCCCTACAAAATAATTAGGAAAGTTTAAGATTGTTTTAAGTTCATTTTATATATGCATAAATGATTTTCAAATGGTTACAAATATTTATAGTCAACCATAATTAACTTTAAATGATGATATATTACAACCACTTATTGTATGACTTTAATGTAATGATTCAACCTCATTCATGCACCACCATCTGAGAGTTTTTATAACGTAAAAGCAGAATCGAAATTATAAGGTTCCTAATTGTCAAATTTCATTTTCCAGGTGGTCGCAATCGAGTCTTTTGATGAAGATTTGTCGATAAAAAGGTAATCTATTTTTTTTCTTAAATTCTTTTGTATTTAGGTTCATAATTTGACTTTTTTTGTGTGTGTGTGGAAGGTAGGTAATTTTCTACTTAATAAATTTGATTTGTATTTTTCAACTGTAGGTATAAGAAATATATTCTTTAGGGTTAGTTAAAATTACAAATGATGATATTAATTACTTTTGAATATTGTTGAAAAATTTATATGGGAAACACTCTGATTTGTCCTTATTTTATAAGAAATAATATGTATTACATAGGTTTCAATGCATAATTTTTTGTGAATTTTTAGAATCTACTTTTCGGAGCTGTTGCGAAATGTAAGATGAGGCGAGGTTGCTTTGCTTTTTTTTTTTTGGATGGACTTTTCACCATTGCAAGGTATTAAAATAAATTCTTTAAAATATTTTACTGTATTTTTAATGTTATGATGATAGCTGTTAAAAACATATGAAATATAGTGAAAAAATATTCATAGGAATCTCTCTGATTAATTTTATGAAGATTAAAGAAGTGATTCATTGAAGAATTTTTTTTACCGTGGTTTTTTATTTTCAGCTAATTCATATTCGGGGGATGAAGAGGCAATAGATACACTAACAGTATTATGAAAATTTAATACGATGTTTGTAAGTAATGCTTAGTATTAATAATAAATTAAAATGAATAGTAAAGTATTAAATTGATGAAAGTTATCCCTAACTTAATCTTTTCTGTCGAAGAAATGTATTAGCTCTAACTGAATTTTACTTACGTAGATTCAATTTAAATTGATTTTTTTTATTTTTTATTAGAATTTCTTCTTTCCAGGTTTTTTTTACTGTACTTGCACACAAAACTGAAATAAAGTTTCTTTGATACAATATTTTTATTATTCCTTTAAATTATTTATACATTTATTATTTAATACAAAACTAATGATATTTACGATCTAGTGTCAAAAAATATGAAAGTGTGATATTTTGAGTAATGTTTTGCGTACAAAACTTGTACTATCTTTGATGTAAATGCATGGTCTTCATCTAATGTGGTTTTTTATACCGATTGATTGCAGTCAATTTATATTATAAAGGTGTGAAAAGCCGTAGCCGTTACTTGACTACTCGGTCCTCTTCTCGCTCTTGATTTTTCTAATTCCTTCCTTAGCCTTCCTCGGTTACGCACTCTGTATTTCTTCTAACTCCGACACTTGGCTCAGACTCTACTCTAATTCACCCATCCTATTCTATGCACTGTGATTTCATCTACCTACGACCATTTCAAAGTTTTGGGGCTGAACTCCCTTACATGGGCGTAGTCGTGTGAAACCTTGGCCACGTTGGGGTAGCAAATTTGAAGATTTCTCTAGTTCTCTGCCAAATTTAGAAAAGGTAAAAAGGGGCGAGGCTTGGCTCCTATTTCTCAGGAATATTAAAATACAAACACTAACCCACCCTAAAACCCCCTCAAAGTTTATAACCTTACTAATCTAAGAATTGCAACAATACTAATTTGTAAAAATGTTGCTCCCTAGAATATTCCGAACTGGTGGTATTGGCAATTTTTTATTGCGATAAGAGCTTTCGGTTAATTTGTAATTTAAAAGTTCCAAGAATCCCATGCGCACTTCTTCAAAGCAAATAATTTTAAAATGCAATACGCATTTTATAAAGCAATCCAAATTAAAAAAACGTTCGAGTAGGCTAATATTTATGGATGCATGTCGAATAATAGAAAACTCTTACCTATTTGTTGAAAGTGGACATAACTAACACTTGCCGATTTATAGATAGGTTCTCAGTTCTGATGTAGGTGTTGGCTAATTTGTAGTAATCTAAATCTATGGCAATACTTTACCAAGAAATTTTGGGAAAATGTTCAGAAAGTCTCTGGCTAAAGATTAAATAAGTATTTGAAGTTTTCTAAAACATATCCTGTCGTTGGAAACTATCCAGTCCGCGGAAAGTTTTTTTTTTTTATTTGATAGCGGACCTCATCAACGAAGGGCATATGCCGTCCCTCAGAGCAGGCGAAATCCTGCCCTTAAGGTAGTGAACCACCTGTAATGAGAGGCCGTTTCCAATATCACTGGTAAATTGCGACGAGACGTACTCCTAAGGACCGGCTTCTCTGGTCGAGTGTCTAGAAGCCACCGTCAGAATGATTGGTTTATGGTCGGTGAGGACATGGAACTCTTGTCCCTCTAAGAAATACCTGCGGTGGCGTACAGCCAGGTAAACCGTTAGTTCTCTTCCGAAAGATAGGAGACTGCAACTTCGAGAAAATAGCGAGGGGTGCCCAAGAACCCTTCAGGTATTGCTGTAGGACCACCAACGGCAAAATCAGAGTATCTACCTGAAGACTGGTTGGTGCAGAGTCCTGCGGGTGGACAACGAAAAGAATTGCCAGGGACTTCCTTGGCGTGAGAGGACGGGAAAGGCGGCGTAGAAAAACGATGATAAAAGTTAACCATGCCAAGGAACTGGCCGAGTTGTTTCTGAGAATCAGTGAGAAAAAAAACGGACGGTCGCAATACGATCTTGAAGATGGAGAACACCCTCTACAAAAACCTTGTAACCAAGAAAGGAGGGAAAAGGCTCTTCTCTGGATTGATACAAATAACATATTCGTTCTACCTTGAGAAGATTGAGTGAAGGAGTGCTTTGTGTTTCGGTTGACTACTATGAGGAGGTAGTCTATATAGGCCCAGCAAAAGTGGAGCCCGAGTACGAAGGTGTTTTAGATGAAACGCTGGAAGGTCTGTGCAGCATTTCAGAGTAATGCATTCTACGTTTTCAAATAAGCCAAATGGAGTAATGATCGCAGTCGAAATGTCCATAGGTACGACAGGGATACGGTAGGCATGTACCAGATAAATCTTTGAAAAAATCGTAACACAGCTGAGGTGAGGTAGTTGACCCCCCCCACCCCTAGTCACAATTTAATGAAAAATAGGTTCCTTCTCGTTCAACCTACTACCCGGAATCAAAGTTCTATTATGTTCATACTTAACATCCTTCGGAAACATTCCTCTTATTTCCACTCCTGATGAAATAAACTTCCAAAGGCACTATTTATTCTTTAGAGCAGAAAAACTATTGTTGTAATTTTTTATTTCTTCATTTACTGTTGACCTTTAGTACCCCTTATCCACCTTGAAAGGTGAAAATAGGGTTTACAAGCTACAGTGCTCGTAAGTTTATTCCCCGACCCTAACGTTGCTTTAAATGCAAACGTTATAGTCATCCCCGAAAATACTGTAGGGGACTGCATGACATATGCCCAGAATTTCACAGTCCCTGTGTAAACACCACACTGCAAAAACTGGAGAACCCCACAGTGCCTCTTCCTTAAAGTGAGTCTTTCAGGTTTGAACTGGGGGTTGAGTTATGTACCATACAAAAATTAAGCAAGAGAGATGCCGTATACGAACTCAAAGACAAGCATCCCACAAGACAAAGGCAATCTTATGCTGCAATCGCAGCAGCCCCTCTACCTCTGCATTTTAATCCACTGACAACTCCATTCCAGTAGAACTTCTAAATTCCAGCGAAACTTGGGCAGTTACTGTAACCTGCCCGCCTGCATTACCTATAATACCGACTTCTCAAATATTCCAAAAATAGCCCTTGATCCAAACTCCCGTTCAAAATGCCATCACAACCCAACACCGAGTACTAGTTTTCAACCAACTAAAGATGAAACCAAGTTGATTCATCCAAAAGAAAGCCTGGAGAGCATTTCCTGCTAAGACAATGTCCTATAGCCTCCCGATAAGTTTGTCAAACTCGCATAAGAGGCCTGCATCTAAATCCCCCCAATCAGTCCACACCGTTACTGAATTTCTTGTAAGAATTCGTATACACTATGTGCTGAGATAACCATTTTGAGGCACAATATAGGAATCAAATTAAATATTATATATAGAAAGTCGTGACAAGAAGATGTTTTACATATTGGAAAAAGATGATTGTGGAAGACATAATACCTGATATATTGGTATGTAATGTAGGCTTATAACAAGGTCTAGTAAAGAAGTCTAAACTTATTTGATATGAAAGACTGGCGTGAATGTTCGGGGTTTATTTAGCGTCTTGGGATGCGTGGATAATATAGAGGAACTGTAGTCGTTTGAGATTTTTTGAGGCGCATTTTGCAGTGGGTGAGGTTTATTGGATAGAAAAAACGATTAGACCTTATAACTGAATTATCGTATTGTGTATGTTCATATGATCCTATTGCACTTTGAAAGTTAGTATATAGTTGTTGGTCAAAGAGCGTCTCTAAATATTTTTACTCTAACTAGCCCCCATTTAGTCTTCTCATTTGAATCATTAAGATACTACACAAAGTATAATATATCAAAGACTATAAATTGGAAAAATACAGTTAAGTCTATGATGTGTACGTATGTTCCTGATTTGAATTAGTAGGATAGTAAAAGGATATATACACTGCGGCATCGACTATGGTAAGGTGTTGACGGTGTCACTATGAGTATTTGCTAAGAGGAAAGCTCTACGGATTAGAATAGTGAATTGTGTACAGGGAGAGTTCAAAATGTAAAGAGATTGAGCACTTGGGAACTTTTGAAAAGAACTTTATGTATTTATTATGGGGAGAGCGCAGGTTGTTACTCGTTAGATTTACTGCTTTACAAATGGGTCCAAGGTTACGTATATTACTATCTTAAAATCGGAGATGTATTGTATATAAAGAAAGTGCAGCTAGAGTGATGACTTATTACTCTTATCCTGGTGATAGGTAGATGAGACCGAGAATGATCTATAACTTTCTTTCAAGTTTTGCTCGCAAAGTTTTATTCTCTGGACTAAATGTTTGTAAGGACAATAGATATAGTCACACTTGAATATATATGGTACGAGCATTTTTCATTTTGAAGATTGCAAGAGACATGCGTGTCGAGTGCTATGTCGAAGATTATGTTAAAAACGTAATTTCTGGAAGACATGGACGTGCGAAATATACAATAGAATGTCTTTAATATTATGTTCAAGGTGTAAGTAATGGAAAGTGTTGGATTAGACTTAGTATATAGACCATACTGAAATTTCTCTCTCTATTAAATGAGGACATCTGTTATCATAATCATCGTTGAGTATGATTTTTTCTCTATCATTCGTGCAGTGTTTTAGTTCAATGTTTATCTTTGGAGAAGATTCTGGAGGTGGATCGTGTATTAAGGAACTTTTACGCTCTCGTATTCTCTATATGTTTGAGAGTACGCCCTGTTGTGAGTTAATTAAACTGCATTCGGATCGTTTGATATGTGTGACTTTGAATTACTGCGCGGAAGTAGTGGTTGGTGATTTCGGGCTCTCTCGAGATAGAGAGACATGGAGAATATTCATTACGTCCCCCGTCATACGCTGTGAGAAAATAATTACAAAAATTAATACTAAAATTTAAACATAATCTTAATATACAGTGGCTTTTCGGGCAGCTTCCTTTACTTTTCCTTTTGAAGTGTTGTTATATTTTGTGCGGTTTTCATGGTGTTTTGCAAATGATCGCCCAACATTTAGCATATTCGTTTTTGCAGGATTAATGATTGAGTTTATTCTTTAATATAAATTTCCGCTTAATGGTATACATCTCGATTAGTGGAGGAATCTAAGAATATATAAAAATTTTACAAGCGGATAAAATAAAAATGAATATAGCATTGTTTCAGTTTGTAGTTTCAGTATATATATGATTATATTGATATATTATCATTTAGATTATTAACAGGTTTATATATACTATATATATTAGTAGGATTGAGTAATAAATACCGCTAAAATATTATCTTAATATTATAAATTATGAGTAAAATGATATATATATAACTCTATATTATATATATATATACTATATATATTATAAATATATACTAGGAAAAATATTTACTTATTTATTATATATATATATATATATATATATTATAAGTGTAAAAAAAAATATAATAATTTGATTTTATAAGCATATATAAATAACTCATAAAATAAATATATAATAATAAAAGTTTACAGGCAACTTGCACTATAATTGTTATTTCTAATTATATCTATAGATTATTGAAATTACAAACAGATTCGTATATTATAATGGGGAGGGCTATATTATATATATATATTATATACTATTATATATATTAAGGGTCTCTGATTTAATTAAGAGAAACGAGGAGAAAGGTAGATAAACAGCTGGATATGTTCGAACATTCAAACACGAGAAAAGGTATAGATAAGGAGAATACTGAAAGAGGTTATCATACGAATATAGATGGCAAACATGAGATAAAGACGTCCTCAGACAAGCATCTCTTTAAAAATAATAATAAGTGAATAGTAGTGAGTCTTATGGAATAATAAATAAATAATACTTTAATTTTATATAAAATAATAAATTAAACAATTAATTTTTTAAGATAATTAAAACTATTATTAAAAAATTATTGAAAAATAAATTAATTATCTATTTTTTTAAAAAACTTTATATATAAATATAATATTATACATAATTTATAAATTTATATATATAATAATTTCTTAAAGTATATAATTTTTTTATTTCCATTTTTATTATATATAAAAATGCTTGACAAAAGCAGTTATATAAATCTTTGAACTTTTCAAGAAAAACGAAAATTTGCAAAATATAAAAATAATAATATTTTTATATATTGTGAATTTTATATTTAAATTATTTATCGCTAAAATTATATTTATTTATTAATATTAATAATTTATACATATTAATTAATTTAAACTTTAAATTTATATCTTTTATTTAATATAATGGGATCTTTGTAAGTCGGACTTAATATCAAAGAATCTTACCGATTCATAATGAAGAAATGAATAATAATAGTAAGTTACCTAAAATGAGTTCTGTAACTTTAATTCAATAATAATAATTATGCCAATATGAAGATAATTAATAATAATGTTAATATATAATTCATATTCATAATAATTAATAATTAGTTATAAATTATAAAGTGTTTGAAACAGGTTAATATAAAGTTGATAATTGCTAACAGAGATAATAAGGTTGATAATCAAATTCACTTAACTCAAATCCATTTTCTTAAACACGTGCATGTTTCATGCTCCAGATAAGATGAGACCTAGTGAGGACAATCTCATAGATTTATCTGACTCAGGTGGTGGTAACAAATAATTTTATAAATACCGGTAGCGTTCATTTATCTTACTCTAATGTGGTACATTAAAAGACTTAAAAATACCTTAATAGTTTAAATAACATATTTTTAAAGTGAGCGGGAGAGAGAGAGAGAGAGAAGGCAGTAGAGAGAGCAGAGAATGCGAGAGACCGACGCTGAGGAGAGAGAGAGGAAGTGAGAGAGAAGAGATAGAGAAGCATGCGAGCGAGTAACAGAGAGAGTAGAGATGATGAACACAGGGTTAACAAGCGAAATGATTAGAGCCTGACATATGAGTAGGAGTGAGAGAGAGAGAGATACGAAGTAAACGTTTTAATACATATTTATTTATATCTGTATATAACATTGGGCTGTGATTTGGAATTCGGAAAAAGTTTTTATTCCCAATACGTTTTTTAATAGGTACTTAGAGCATTCCCCTACTCAGTAGTGTATGTACTTTCAATACATTAATAATTTTAAAATTTCTTACTCAAGCTATAAATATTAAATATCAATTATATATATAGGTATGCCAAAGTTCAGCCTTCTACGTCAATAATCAATGTTTTGGGGGCTTAGCATATTCTCCTCATTTGAGTATGAGTATATATATATAGTAATATATATATATATATATATATATATAATATATATAATAAATAACGCATAAATTCATATGCTGTATTCTATAAGTATACACCTAATAAATACTTATTATATATGCTCATTTATACATTTTATATATATTTATTAATCAACTTATAGGCATATCTATAATATTAAATTATACTCCTATACCCTCAATAAATCTAAGGATCTACGTATAATAAGTACTAGAGATCTATAATAGGGTATACCAGAGGATAGTGTATATACTATATATATATATATCTAGATAGGTAGCTATTAGTATATATATATATAATATATATATTAGGCTATATTATATATATATACTATATATATATACATAGGTATATATATATATGTTAATATAGGCGTAAGTGTTTATTTAATATATATAATATATAATATATATATATATATATATATATTAATTAATAATATATTATATAATATATATATAATTATATATATAAATATTTAATAATATATACTACTATAATATATATATAAAATAAATATATATTAATATATTATATTATATATATATATATATATAAATATAATATATATTTAATTAATATTATATTATATTATACCCAAAATTATAATATCTATCTCAAATAAGTAGTGGCACATATACGATATATATATATTTTTAAATATATATATATATAATTAAGTAATATATATATATATATATTATATATATAATATATATATTAATATATATATATTATTAATATTTAATATAATAATATTATATATATAATAATTATATATATATAAATATATATTAATTTAAATATATAAAATATAGATATATATAATATATAATATATTATATATATAATATATATATAAATATATATATATTATATATATATATATATATAAATTAATATATATAAATATTATATATATTATTATATATATTATATATATATATATACTATATTAATATATATATATAGGAATAGAAAATAAAATAAAATAATAATTAAAATAATAATAATAATAAGTAAAAATAATTAATTAATTATAAATTATATAAATATAATATAATTATAAATTAAATTAATAATATAATTAAATTAATATATTATAATTTATAATAATTAAATTAAATAAAAAATATTATTATTTATAATAATATTATATAAGTTGGCATGGCATAATTTATTAGTATAAGAGAAAGTCTTTCTACACTACCTTTTTAATATCTTTGTCAACCATGGTGGGGCACTCATTAATAAAAATAAGAATAATAATTATAATATACACTCCGCCAATATTAAATAAAAGTTAAACTGAGAGGGTTGGGCATACAGAAATTCATCTAAAAATGGGAGAAATTGGTCTAGATGTGAAAATATGAGGTAAATAGGTAATATTGAATTCCTCTGGAAATTTCTTTTCTGAGCATTTTATTTCTTGAAGACACACCCACAACATGTGTTCAACTTATATATATATTAATCTAACAATACCTAACCTAACCTAGGACAACGGAACTGTGAGATTTTTGTTTATATAAAAAAATGCAATGATAACACGATGAACTATTTGTGACTCTAATGCGTTTTAGCTACTATTATATTCTACTACAGTGGGGGTATTAAGAAAGAATTATAGTTTAACTCTTATTATCTCGTTTTTTTAATGGCTCTCTCGACATTGGCTCATGAATATTATTTTTTTATAGGGCGTGGTGTCTTCTTTCAGCTAGTAAAAAGATAACAGTTTCTTTTTATTTATAATTCTCTTCAATTTTTATGTTTGTAGTAACTGTCCGAAGATGGGAAATCTGTGTATAGCAAACTTAGTTAAAACAATCCAAATAGACACTCTAACTTCTCCCTGTTATCTTTTACTACTCTCAACAGAATACATTTCATTATATACTGAATATTTATTTTAAAATAACTCATTAGTCATAGTTAGTATATATATAGGTATAGGGTATATATTCAATACAAAGTTAATTATAAATCTCCCCTTCTTACAAAAAAATCATAAATAATTTATTTATTTTTATTAGTACTTATAAATAAATTTAATAAATTTTTATTTATCTTCTCCCTATTCTATAGGGTATATATTCCCAGGCCATATTATTTATAGTTATACTTTAGGCGTTTAATTATAATTGACTAAGGTCAGATAACATATTATTACATATCTATTAGGGCTATTAAGGTACTATAATTAGATATATCCTTATCTTCTAGTGGATATACAAACCCCTAATTATCTATCTTTATCTTACTCTCTCGCTCTATCACTCCCTCTCCTACGCGTATGCGAAGTGCGCTAACCACGCGACTGTACTCGCTCAACACATTCGCTACCAGCGTGCTTATGAGAGTTCGGGCTAGATAATTTTGAGTCCTGAAAATATTTCAATGGTTGAGAAGGGAATCTCCGAATAATCAAATTTTATCCTGAAATGGAAGACTCATCGTGGTGCGACCAGAAGCATGACGTGTTTGCTGGTACAGCTGAGCTCGGCTTTACCCTGCTGATTGGATGATCCCAGAGGTGTTGTTCACTGACTCTGCAGGAAAAGTATGGCTGACACGATGAGTGCTTTGGAATTAATATACATTATTATAGCTTAGTGGATTTGTATTGAAGAATTAGTTGTCTCGGATCACGTCGGCTACACTGGTTGTGAATGTTGATTGTATAGTGTATTCGGGGTGGCTTGAGTACTAGAGAGGCAGATTATGTCATATATATAATATTATATAAGATATATTTAGATATATATTTTATAGCTTGAGGATTAAGCTTATTTTTTATTTCGATCAAATATATAGAGTTAAGGTTGTATGCAGTGGTTTTAGATGTAAGGGTGAGCTGAGAATAATTTATTATTGATAGTGATTTATGACTATAGAATAATTGACATTATCCTACCATGTCGAGATCGGTCCCAATTGAAGGATTTCTGTTTCAGTTTGAAGGCGAGTTTTAGTGTGGGTGAGGCAGCAATTTGCAGGCCTAAAGGGCTGTGATTGGAGTGCTTTACCAGTTTCTTAATGTTATTGCCTCTCTGATAGTTTGGGCAGCCCAGGAGGGGATGCGCAGTTTAAAAGGGGCGAAGATATTGTTTGTATACTATTGAATATATGTATATTGTATTTAATTAATATGTGCTGACAAGTGAGTTAGATTAGCATGGATTATAGACTATCAGAACGTTTGTGGGAATTATTGCTGACTTTGTGATGTTATTTGTTGTTTATGTAGGTGGGCAAAGATCAGTAGAGTTTATGCGATTGTATTCAATCTGCTTGAGATGGTTGGTGTGTTTTCTGTGAAACAAGAGTAGTGCTATACGTGCGGTTATGCGTATTTATTGTGCTCTCTGCATGAACGATATAATATTTATTACTAAACATTTAAATACAATATACTTCTAATATAAGTACTATATAATATTATATATATATATATAATAATCATTATAGACAGTAATCATACTATGTAAGGGCCAGGTATATATATATATAGGTGATATACATATATATAAATATTAATATAATATATATAATTATATAGTTTAATATATTATATATATTAAGTATATATACAAAAGAAAAAACTGATGTCAATAATATTTACTCAAATTGAACAGTTTATAGGTTCTCATTGTGTCGCGGAAAGAGTTATAATTTTAAGATAACATTTCAGGTTTTGCGAAGAAACTTTCAATTTGTGTCAAAATGATGTAGTATGTAAACTTTATTTCCCCTATATATAATATATATATAATATATATATATATATATGATAATATATAATTATATATTTATATATTAAATATTATATTATAATGTCTAATTATCTCAAGATTTCTCAAATGATCTACTTAGGGTAGCCTCATGATAACTAAATATACTTAATATCCTCATTTATTCCAGTAAATAAAGACAGTGAGAATTACTAATAATTTCAATTTCATTACTTTTATTCCTAGAGTGTTTTCCATAAGTATTAGCACTGGGAAATAATCTGTAAACCTAACTATTGCCAAAAAGCCTATGAGTGAAATTACCTCTAATATATTAATCTCATAAGGGTATGATATATATAATATAAATTTCACAAGGTTATTACCTCTATTTTTATTTTTGCTCTATATTCAATATTTATATATATATATTTAATACACTTATATGTAACTATTACTATATAGATAATAATATGAATTATAATTTAAATAATATATATATAGATTTTAGATAATTAATATATATATATATATATATATATATATAAATATAATAAATATATATATAATAAATATATATATATAATAAATATAAAATATATAATATATATATATATATAGATAATAATGGTCTAAGCCATTATCCCGAAAAAAAGGACCAGGCATGAGTAACTAAAAAACTATTAAACAGGTACACTGAAAATATAAAATTAATCTAATTATTTATTAATCAGGGAGGTAATAAAATTTTAAACCGTCAGAATAAAAATAAAAATAAAAAAAAATAATAACGCTTTTTTAAAAAATTTAAAATTCTTGTAAAATTGTTGAAAAATTACAGTTTTTGATAATCGGAAGTAGCGGACATATACTCCCGAGTTTGAAGACAGGAAAGTTGCCAATATGTTGAATTTTTTTCTTTTTCGCTAAAAAGAATATCCCACGGGGTAAACAAGAACGGATAGACATGAGAGTCGGGGTTTATACGGAGCCTTATCCAGGGGGCACGACGGGGGGGACTTCGTCCCCAACTCCCATATGTCCCTCCGTCGGCTCGTAACACCCCTCCCTAAAGAGGATATAAAAAGAAAAAAATAAATTTATCCTCCATTAATTATAAAAGCGACTAATTATTTTAGCGCTGCAACTTTTTCTCGTCGAGATCATGTACAGTCTATTTAAGGTAATATCTTTCAAGGTCTAAATCAGAGCCTTAATACATACTTTATATGTATTTAAATATTTAAATATGGAGTTATTAATAAATTAGAATAATTAATTTTTTTTTATTTAAATATTATCTGCTAGTAGTAAAAATGTGACTACATATATTAGACTAGAGTATTACTTGAATTAATTAAAATGTAATATTATTATATTCGTGTATATATATGGTTATATTAGTTTCTAGTACATGGCCTGAACTATATTACTCAGGATGTACTTGAATCACTATAAATATATATAATATAATAATATAAATATATAAATAATATTAATATAATTATAATATAAATTAATATATATATATTATTATATTATATATATATAGATAAATAATAATATTAATATATATATATATATATTAATTATAATATATAAATTATATATTCTGTTCATAAAGAATGGGACACCTGTTAAATTTTTATATAAAAAATTTTAGGTTTTGAGCTATTGTTGCGAATTATTAGCTTGTAAAAAGATTGAACAGTTAAATGTGAATTATATATATTCATTATTAAAAGGTAATCTATCTCGTATATAGACTTTAGTGAATATAGTTTTTATAAAATTTATGGCAATTACTCCCATGCAAATTATATAGATTTTTAGAGAGACAAAAGAGAACTTGAGAGTTGAGTAAAGATCACA